>LPNX010867531.1:180675-296365 GCA_001517045.1 Pseudotsuga menziesii
TCTTTTTAAAGAAAATGGTTTGGACACCTACATGAGTATAGAGGTTCCAATTCCAGAGGGACATGAGGCTAGAAGCCTTACACAAGAAGAACTTGGTCAAGGACAAGAAGATCATTACTGATTCAGTCATGAATCAACTTGTACCACAAGTGTCTCCCCAAAGACACTGAAGATGGTTGATTCCTTGACCAAGCTATTTGAAGATAAGAACTTAAATCAGAAGATGGCTGTGAGAAAACAGTTGAAGAATGTGAACATCCAAAATGCAGAAGTGGTGATAGCCACCTTGAATGGCCTCTCAAGATCATGGGATTCATTCATGCAAAGAATGTGTGCCAGAAGGAAGTAATTACTTTCAACAGATTTTGGGAAGAAGAAGAATCTCTATGGAAGCAATTGAAGATCAATCTCTCACCATTCAAAGAAGATCCCTCAAGCGATGAGGAATATGAAGAACTCAATTCTTAAAGAACCTCTTATCCATCTTNCAAGGTATGACATGATGGATATCTTTGTGATGGATCGAAACTTTACCAAGAGTAAAGTGGGTTCCAACCTTCAAGGTTGAATGTAGAAGACTAGGATATGTTGATGACCTGAGAAGACAAACTCATAGAAGATGTTGTGATACTAGAATGATGTTTGGGATATAGTACTCAAACTGGAAAGCAAGAATGTGGTATCTTCCAAATGGATTTGCAAGATAAGATATGTTGCTGATAGAAGTAAGGTAAGAGTTGTGGCTAGAAGTTTCTATTAGTAAGAGGGAATTAATTCTGAAGAGACACTTACTCCAGGTAGAAAGGTACACTTCCTTCAAAACTATCATGGTAGTTTCTTCCATGATGAAGTAAATACAAGCCTTCCTTAATGGTATGATTGAGGAAGAGTCTTACATCAAATAGTCACGAGGATTTGAAGTTGAAGACAGAAAGAAACAAGTATGCAAGTTGAAGAAGGCCTTCTATGGCCTGAAGCAAGCTCCCAAAGCTTGGTATGGAAGAATAGATAGTTTCCTGATGAGCATGGGATTTGCCAAGAGTAAAGTCGATCCTAACCTTTCCTACAAGGTTGTAGAAGATGTACCTGTCATTCTATTACTATATGTGGATGACTTATTCTTAACAGGGAATGAGAAAAAGATCATGGAAAGCAAGAAGAAACTAGTAGAAGAATTTGAGATGAAAGACCTTGGGTTAATGCATTATTTCCTAGGTCTAGAAGTATGGCAAAGTTCATAAGGAATCTTTCTCAACCAAGGAAAGTATGTGGTAGAGATATTGAAGAGATTCAATATGTTGGAATGCAAATTCATGGCCACACCCATGGACTCCAACCTGAAGCTATTAGCTGATGACTCATTAGAGTTAGTAGATGTGACTCACTATAGACAGATCATTAAGTCATTGATGTGCTTAACAAATACCAGACCAGACATTTGTTTTACTGTAAACACCTTAAGTAAATATCTTGTTCAACTAAGATGGGTTCACCTAGTAGCTGCAAAACATGTGATGAGATATCTGAAAGGGACTATAGACTTTGGTCTATACTATGATGGTAGCCATGAGTATAGATTGTATGGATACATAGATGCAGATTGGGCTGGAAGTATCTCAGACAGGAAAAGCACATCAGGTAGATGCTTTTGTTTGAGGTTTGTTATGAGTTCATGGTTTAGTAGGAAATAGTCCAGTGTTTCTCTTAGCACGGTTGAAGCAGAATACATAGCAGATTGCTCTAATAAGTTGTAAAGCCATATGGCTTCAAAAGCTGATATCAGGTCTCTTTGACCTGAAGATGGACACTACAAGGATTCCATGTGATAAACATAGTTGTGATGACAAAGAACCCTTTGTTCTGATGTAACACGTAGAAATCCGATATTTCTACTTACAAGATAAGATGCAGATGATGGTGATTCAATATTTCTATACTGAATATAGAGATGACGATGTTTAAGTATTCCCATACTGAAGATATAGATGATGATGATTTCAGTATTCCCATACTGAAGATAGAGATGATATTTCAGTATTTACATACTGTAGATACAGATGATGGTGATTCAATATTTCTATACTGAAGATATAGATGATGATGCTTTCAGTATTCACATACTGGAGATATAGATGGTGATATTTCAGTATTCACATACTGAAGATGTAGATGATGATGGTTTGGATGATGATGTACTGACGAATCCTCTGCCTCGAGTAGAGTTCGAACACTTTTGAGACAAGCTTGGTGTGGTTCGAAAAGATCTTCCCCGAAAGGGGGAGTAGTGATGTTGCAGTGGGATTGTATCATCCCTGGGCACTTTCCCTAAAGTGATCCGAAGACCTCGGTCTTCGAGAATGAAGAGGGATTGTATCATCCCAGGACATCTGTCCACAATAGATCCGGTGACCTTGGTCCTCGAGAACGTGGTGGGATTGTATCATCCCTGGGCACTTGCCCTAAAGTGATCCGGAGACCTCGGTATTCGAGAATGAAGAGGGATTGTATCATCTCGGGACATTTGTCCATAATAGATCTGGCGACCTCAGTCCTCGAGAATGTGGTAGGATTGCATCATCCTTGGACATAGTCCTAAACTAATAGGGAGTGATTATCCCGTAATTGTATCCGGTGGCTTCGGTCATCGAGAATGTGGTAGGATTGCGTCATCCTTGGACTCAAGTCCTAAAGTGATAGGGAGTGATTATCTCGTAATTGTATCCGGTGACTTCGGTCGTCGAGAATGTGGTAGGATTGCATCATCCTTGGACTCAAGTCCTAAATTGATAGGGAGTGATTATCCCATAATTGTATTCGGTGACTTCGGTCGTCGAGAATGTGGTAGGATTGCATCATCCTTGGACTCAAGTCCTAAAGTGATAGAGAGTGATTATCCCGTAATTGTATCCGGTGACTTCGGTCATCGAGAATGTGGTAGGATTGCATCGTCCTTGGACTTAGTCCTAAATTGATAGGGATTGATTCTCCCGTAATCAATCCAGTAACTTCGGTTGTTGAGAATGTGGTGGGATTGTATCATCCCTGGACTTTAAGTCCAAAAATGATCCAAAGATTTTTTTGTCTTTGAGTTGTGGATTGCAGGTTGTTGCTGATGATGATGATGCCGTACTGATCGAAAGATCAGAGTATGATGATGATGACGTACTGATCTAAAAGATCAGAGTATGATGATGATGTTTCTGATCGAAAGATCAGAGTATGATGATGATGTTTCTATGATGATGATGATTTTGATCGAAAGATCAGAATGTGATGATGATTATGATCGACAGATCAAAATATGATGATGATGATGTTGCTGCTGATCGAAAGGGAAAAGTGTTGATGATGATATTGCTGATAGAGAGATCAAAGTACTGAAGATGTTGCTGCTGATCGAAAGGTCAAGGTGCTGAAGATGTTGTTGCTGATCGAAAAGTCAAAATGCTGAAAATGTTGCTGATCGAAAGGACAAAATACTGAAGATGTTGTTGCTGATCGAAAAGTCAAAGTGCTGAAGATGTTGCTGATCGAAAGGTCAAAATGTTGAAGATGTTGTTGTTGATCGAACAGCCAAATTGCTGAAGATGTTTCTGATTGAAAGGTCCAAGTGTTGAATATTTCGTTGCTAATTGAAAGATCAAAATGCTGAAGATGTTGCGGATCAAAGACTGAAGATGTTGCTGATGATTGAAGATGAAGACTACATGATGTTGAAAAGCTTCCAATGATTTATATATGTGTTACCCTGCTGATGTTGATGATGTCCCCTGTCTCTACTCTTGTTGTTGTTGATGTTGTTGTAGAATACCCTTCTCGTTAAGGGGGAGTGTTGAAATATTGTAACTTCGAAGAATATTCTATATGTATCTTTTTGTGGTCCTCGATGGTCCTACCAGGAGAATCACTTGTATTACATTGTACCCCGATGCTCCTAATCGGAATATATAATAAGAGTCATGAGGTAGTCCCCTCTAATTGTAAAGGTGGGTCATTAGCACCCCAGTGTGGTTACTTGAGCCTACATGTGTAACTCGAGCCTACATGATTTAACTCGAGCCTACATGTCAAATGTGTTAACTTAAGTGAGCGGATGAATATAAATAGAGGTGTAGTGCTCCTCATTAGGGACACACACTCTCACTTGTGTAGCGTATTAGTGGAGAAGAGAAGTAGATGGAGGAGGAGGAGGATCAGGCTTTGATATCCTTGCTGGTTTTATCTTTTATCTTTTTGGGGCATCTATATTGAGGAAGCTTTTGCTGGGTTTTTCCCTTTAGGGTTTTCCTAGGATAAATCTTTGTGTTCCTTTTGTATGATTGTGCTTGTTTATCTTTCAGTGATCCTATTTATATGCTTTTGTTATGAAATAAAATACTAATGTATTAGCTAAGCATATGGAAATTTAACAATTTTCATTATCTTGGGAGACCATTCAAGGTTGACATCTCCATTTCCGCTTATTCAATATTGTCTCCAATAGCTTCTAGATGCTCCTTGATTTGGGAGACACTTGTGAAGTGAGATTGGATACTTTCTTGCATCTACATCTACACATCCTTGGGTTGAGTCCTCAATGTCATCTTCATGTTGATATCGAACATATCCCTGGGAGTCTTCAAAGATGATACATGTGGTATGAAATGGTCCTTGGTGGAATATGCAATAATATTCTTGTCTTTTTTAGCTTTTCCCTAATCTCCCTCTCAATATTTAGCTCCTCCTTTGACATAATATTCTAAGTTATGCTCTTCTAGTATGAGGAGAACCCTATACTTCCATGCCTAGAAGTTCTTGGCTCCTTCAATATTGTCCTTAGGCTTGGTACTATTTGTCATCATGATAAAGTGAGTGCTTGAAATGAAATAGAGAGAATAGAACTTACCAATGAGAGTGTTTCAATTGGATGCTTGATTCAATGCTTTTTTGGAAGACTACTTTCGATGGAACTAGGGGTTGATAGAGAAACCCTAATTTTTCAAATTAGGTGTCTTTCAAATTTGCCTCAAGGTGAGCTGAGCAACATACTAATTTTCCCAAAATTGTGGACATAATTGGAAAATATATGATGCCCTAGTTTTCTAGGCATTAGTGTTAGGTCAAAAATTGAAAATACAAAAAAATAGAAACTCTATCCATAGAAATATGCACTCTCCTAGGGTGATTTGGATTGTTATAGCTAATTTTACCACACATGGTTGATCACATATTTATGGCCTTCCCTGTCCCTCTGCAGACTCTTTAGACCCCATGGATTGATATAATGCTTTGGTGTTTCCAAGTTCATCCTTAAAAACACATGTTTATTGTTGTACGTGACTTTTAATCCCATACTTGTGTGTACATGCGACTTTTGACCTCAAATCCGCGTACATCGGGATGTGTGCATAAATCCAAATATTTTTGGAGTTTTCCTTCATGTGTGTCTGAACCACTTAACTCTTGGCCTTCCATATTCCTTGAGATCGCTCGGACTTGACCCTCCATTACCCCTTTGAAGTACTATATAAGGAACCCCTTGGATACATTGAAGGAGAGGAATTGAAGAGCAACGAAACTATAGTCCATTGTTGTCGTAGCTTGCATATACTTCAGTTTGCATCTTGTTGTCCCTTTGGATCACTTTGTGTTCTTCCCAAGATTGCATTTGCTTGTGAGCTTGCTATCGAGAGATGGAGGATTGAGGTGGTGGAGGCCCAGGTGGAGGACTCAGTTTCTCTGGTTTGTAGACGTGCCGACAGAGGCTGTCACTTGTGTAATCTCTGATTTGATTAATAGAAATAACTTTTCCTATCCAATAATGTGCATTTGAATGAATATTGAATCCATGGATATGTTTAATTGCTTATACATTATTGATTATATATTCTAGAGTAGATCTAACACCATATTATATAGCATGCTTGTATTGTTTTTTTTTGTTGAGAAAAAAATATTAACGCAAGCAGGATTGGAAAAAGCTCAACGGGGATCTACTTCAACCGTCTGGAATAAGGTATGATTTGAGATCCTTTAGTGTTAGATGGTGGGTTTCTCTTGCATATTGGGAAGGGATTGATTTCTCATCTCTAGCTGTCTGTCATGGTACACCCCAAGCCATACGAATTTTCTATCCGTAACATGGATGTTCCTCCCTTTTCTATTGATCTATGGAGGGAAGTGCTCAAAAGAGGAAGCCCTAGTTTCTTCAACTTCTTATGCAGAATTTCCTGATATTGATTTTTATGTATCTCTGAAATTTTTGCTTCGAAAGGTCTGAAACTTCATCGTGAGATAGCATGATATGTATTGTTTCCAACCCCATAGGTTATACCAATATTTTATTCACCAATTGGAACTTATGATAAGTTTCCGAAGGTGACCTATTTGTGGACTAGTTTAGTATAAAGAACTTGTATATAATTCCACATGTCACTATTTCAACTTCGGGGTTTGGAAATAACACCACGGAAGCTACAGTCTGATAGATATTTTAAAAATATTACAAAATTCAATTGGATATTCCAAGCCCTAGATCTAGAAATTCTCCCAAGGTCTAATGTTTAATACTGAGTTCTAGAAGACGCTAGAACCCTGTTTTGTAGGGATCATATCTCCTAAAGTACAATGGATCTTAATATGAAATTTACACACAAGTTAAATCAATATTTCATCTTCGTCTTTTCTAATTTTCAGATCTTGATCATTCTCCAAATTATAGTTATAGCAAAATTTTCAATATGACCATATTTTTTCTTCTAGGGTTTTTAAACACGAAACCCTAATCTCAAGTAGTTGCAATTATACCAATATTTCGGTTGCACAAAGACTTATTTCAAGGTGGCTTTGATACGATGTTAATATTTTAACAGTTGTACAAGATCTAAAAACATTTAGCATCATAACATCATAACCATATACAAAATGATTACTGAAATAAAAATAAGCACAACCACACAAAAGAACACATAATTTTTTGCTGGGAAACCCTCGTGGGGGAGAAAATCCAACAAAACTTCCTTGATATAGACTTAAATCAAGTATAGTGTAAGACACCAAGAATAACACTAGACAACTTCCTCTCCTCCGGATGGATTTTTCCTTCTCTCTCTAGTGAATTTGCTTGATTTTTGAGTTTGTACAAGTGAGGGAGGTGCATCCCCTATTTATACTAATTAGTGGAGAGGCCTAATAAGCCAACAAACATGAATTTTCCTCCCAATCAGGGTTGAATTTCCTTGGGAGACTCAAAATTGCATTTAATAATATTTTTGTGGGTACTGCTAACCCAACTTATAGTAGATTTTTTAACTCGATTCTTTACATGACCAAATACATCAGTGACATCCCTAATAAGAGGAACGACGTATCCAAAAGGGAAAATAATAATAATAATAATAAATAGAATATCTTTTGCAGTTACATTTCCTTAACACTCAACATGGCTAAAGCAAGCATAGAGAGGTTGGAATATTTGGAAGCCACCAATGCTCAACTTTGAGAAGAGAATGAATGCTTGAAGGAGAAACTCCAAACTTTTGTGAGGAACCTCCTACAATAAAGAATGAAAATGCACGATATAACATAAATAGTAGAGCACATAAGATATTTTATTAATCGCAGGCCACTTTGAGGGGGAAACCTCCTTTGAGCAAGTTCAATACAAAATAACTCATGGATCCTTTTATTGGCCTCAACACGTACTTATATACTAATTCTAATCAAACAACCATCACTCCCCATGAATGTGGGATAATACAATATACTCTGGAACGACTTACAAAGCATATGCACCCAACAAAAATACACTAACATTTCAAATATAAGGGTTAACATGGGTTCCTAACATCCCCTCCCTCTTAGAAAAGATTTATTCTCAAAGTTTTAGATGTGGAAATTGTCGTTGAATCTGAAGGAGTGGTTCCCATGTAGAATCCTCTGGTTGCATGTCGTGCCACTGAATTAATACCTCTATGATAGATGGAGAGTGAAGCTAACGAGTGCGCTTATTGAGGATGGCATCAGGCTCTAAAATGATGGATCCTTCATTATCCATTTTTGGTAAAATATTTTGTGCTCTAATGTTGGTGCCAAGAACTTTCTTAAGAAAAGAGACATGAAATATTGGATGAATGCAAGAAGAAGGAGGAAGTTCAAATTTATAAGAAAAAAACCCAATCTTCTGAAGAACCTTATGTGGCCCATAGAACTTTGGAACCATCTTCTGATGCCCTTTGATTTTCAAGGAGGATTGTTTGTAAGCTTGTAGATGAAGAAACACCATATCACCGACTTGAAAAGTACGCTCAGAATGACGTTGATTGGCTTGTTGTTTCATTTGGTTTCTTTCCATTTAAATCTTGTCCTGCAAAATGTGAAGAATCGGATATCGGTTTAGGAGAACTGTGTCAACTGCTTGAACTGGTGAACTATTGGGGTTGTATGGAAGGAGCATTAGCAGTGCCTGACCATAAACTTCTTCATATGGATTCATTTTAGATGCAGTATGGTAGGAATTATTGTACCATCATTCAACAAGAGGGAACCACTTTTCCCACTGATGTTTTTGTTCAGAGGTGAAACAATGAAGATACGTTTCCAAGAATTTGTTGATAACTTTAGTCTGACCATTTGTTTGTAGGTGATAGCCAGAATTCATATTCAGTTTGGTTCTAGTGTTGAGAAATAGTTCTTTCTAAAAATTACTGCTGAAAGTTGTGTCATAGTCTCAGACGATGGAAGAAGGGATTCCATGAAGATGGAAGATAAGGTCCATGAATTTTTTTGCAAATGAGGAGGAGATATATGGATGGTTGATAGCAAAAAAATGAATATATTTGGAGATTCAATCAACCACACCTAAGATTACGGTCTTCCCTCTAGATTTAGAGAGCCCTTCAATGAAATCCATCGAAATATCTGTCCAAATCCTTGTAGGGATGGGAAAAGGTTCGAGAAATCCAGAAAGGAGTGCCATTTCACCCTTGTGGTGCTGGAATGTATCACATTCAACCACCATATATTGAATTTCATGTTTCATTCCCTTAAAAAAATGTTATTCCATGCCCACTCATACGTTTTGAGGAACCCAGAGTGCCTTGCCAATGGAGAAACATGGAGTTCATAGAAGATATCCCGTTGAAGATATGTGCTCTGCAAAGCACTAGACCATTGTATATCAGAGAAGAACCATCCCAAGAGTACTGTGGTATAGCAGAAGGGTTATTGGCCAACCATTGGATGATTTCAGATAACGAAGAGTCATTGAGATAGCCTTGTTGACTTAGATTGTAACCAATTTGGAATAGGAATAGAAATAGCTGAAAGAGAAACGTGGTCATCAAATGTACGAGAAAGAGCATCTACCACAAGGTTTTCCTTACCCTTATTGTAAGTGATCTCATAGCCATAACCCATGAGTTTTATAACCCATTCCTGTTGTGTTGGGGATGAGACACGTTGTTCTAGGTTCATACTTTGGTGATCAGTCTTGGTGCAGAAATGATTCTCTAATAGGTATGGACGCCACTTATGTACAACATGCAAAATAGCCATCATTTCCTTCTCATAAGTAGAGGTGTCTAAATTCTTTCTGGAAAGGGATTTTCTAGTGAATGCAATGCGATGCTCATCCTGAAGGAGAACACCACCAAGTCCATTATCACAAGCATCACTCGCAGTAGTGAAGGGCTTGGAAAATTGGGCATAGCTAGAACAAGTGTGGTACACATAGCTTGTTTTAGTTTTTCAAATACATACTTAGCATCATGTGTGCATGAAAGCGCATCATTTTTCAGTAGAGATGTTAATGGAGCTGAAATATTCCCATAATCCTTGACAAACTTGTGGTAATATCCAGTTAGTCACAAAATCCCATAAAGGCTCTTGAGTGTTTAAGGATGTGGCGAATTCTTCATGGCATTTATTTTGGTAGGATCTGTGCAAACACCTTGTACTGAAACAATATGCCCAATATAATCTACTTCCTCCCTCCCAAAAACACATTTAGACTAGTTGGCATGGAGATGATGATCACAAAAAAGTTGGAGTATAAGATCCAAATGTTGGATATGCTTAGCCCATGTTTTACTATAGCTGTGTATATCATCAAAGAAGACCATAATGAATTGTTGCAAATAGGGAGGAAATATTTTATTCATCAATTCCTGGAATATTTTAGGAATATTATCCTCATGAACCCGAATTTGGTGATACCTAGAATGAAGATCCAACTTGGAGAAAACATGAGCACCATCGATCTCATCAAGAAGCTCATCAACAACAACAATTGGAAAATTATCCTTGATTTTGATGTAATTAAGTGCTCTAAAGTCAATGCAAAGGCGCCATGACCCATCCTTTTTTTGGACAAAAAGAAATGGTGAAGAGAAGGAACTGGTACTAGGGCGAATAATACCTTTCTTGAGTAAGTCCCGAACAAGCATCTCAATCTTTGTCTTTTGGTGAAATAGGTAGTGATAAGGCATAATGTTGGGAGGGATTCTTCCATGAAGGAGTGGAATACGATGGTCCTATAGTATTGAAGGTGGAAATCCCACTTTCTCAATAAAAAAACATGCATATTGATCCAAAATTTGTTGTAGATCCAAGGGAGTAGTTGAGACCGATGAAGGTTGCATCTGAATGAAATGGATCTAAGTGATGAAACCATGTGAATTATTATTAAGGATATTTTCCATGCAATGTGAACTGATGATGTTGAGAGACCCTAGTTGTTATCCCTTGAATGTGTGTTTTTCCTATTGACTGAAAACTGCATCCAAAGTTCAGCAAAATCCCATAAAATGGGTTCAAGTGTGCGTAACCATTAAGCACCCAAAAACACATCACATCCTCCTAAGCAAAAGGTAAACATGTCATAGCACAATTTATAATCTCCAATAAATATTCACACAATACAACACTTCCCTTTGCAAGATAAGTTGCCCCCATTGGAAATCATGACTTCAAAGCTGGAGCAAGGATGGACAAAACAATCATCATGTTTGGCGATACTAGGGTCAATGAAGTAGTTATGAGTGATACTAGAATCAATGAGTATTGTAAGAGGGATATTTTGAACAAACCCTTGATCCACATGGTTTCTGGGGTGGTGACTCCGGCTAATGCATGGAGAGATATATTTGGATGGTCGTCTTAAGAAAGAGGGTCAACAGGCAGCGGCTGAATATCATCCTCATCATCTATTGGAACCTAAGAATTGTTAGAAATTTTACGTGCAGGCGGATAATTCACATCCAAGAGATAGAGCTTTTTCTCAGCACATTGATGTCCCCAGGTGAATTTCTCATCACAATTATAACAAAGAAATTTTTCTCTACGTGCCCGCATCTTGGATTCTGACAAATGCTTGATAGGATTGGTTCTAGGAGTTGGCATGATTGGATGTCTTTGGGAAAACATATTTCTGAATGGAACAAAAGTGGATTTGGAGCGTTGTTGAGCCATGATATTTCCATCCACCAACTTAGCTAACCCTAGGGATTCCATCATTATGTTTGGACAGGAAATTTTAACCTCAAATCAGATTGCATTCTTCGGACCACTGATAAAACAAATCCTGTAGAATGCATCAAACAATCCTTCTATGTGATTGTCCTATTTCTCAAAATTTGTCTGATACTCCCTCACAGTGCCAATTTGGTGAATTTTTGTGAGTGCTCTTGTGAAGTCATCAAAAGAACTAGGTCTAAATCATTGCAAAAGGAGTTGGAAAAAATTTGTCCAGTTTGGCGCTTCATGAGCCTTGATGTACCAACGACACCATTGAAGGGCTTCATGTTACAAATGAAAGGATGCAAGTGGGACTTTATTGACATCAAAAGAGTTATGAAGACTGGAATATTGTTCTTCCCTGTAAATCCATCCAATTGGATCATCACCATTGAAGCGAGGAAAATCAAGCTTCAACCCACAAAAATTGCTGGAAGAAGAGAACCCAGTGTCTATAGATGCCTCGGGTTATTGTCGATTGTTCATGGTTGAATGCTGAAGATGGAGGCCAAGAAATGTTTCATCCAAATCTTGGAGTTTGGTATTGGGGGCGATAATTTCTTCTTCCATTTTTTTGTTTTCTCCTGCACGGGTGATAACCATAACCAAGAGTTGTTTTTGGGGGGGAATATTTAGAAATACAAAAACAAAAACGTTTTTAGAAAAAGGACAATTTGGCGTTGGAAAAAACTAGGGTGACCAATTGGGGTTTGACTATGTGTTGCACACTTCTGAGAGACAAGGAACCATAAAATGATAATTTCAGAACTGAGGTGAAAGAATGGGAAAATTTATTAGAGAGGGACAAGGATGCAGAAATGAGAAATGCACATTGTGGAAAAATTTGAAGGCGATTAGCTGAGAATTGAAACAATTATGGAAAACCCTAAAATAGAAAAATGTGGGATTTCAGGCTTCGAGAAGTGGAATTCAGGATAGGGTCCTCAAGGAAGGAAATATGCAGAATGGGATTACGGGGGTTCCAATGAATGTTCAAGGGAATGGAGCTAAAACAAAGAAGATATGGCCAAAAGACAAGTTCTTTTTTGTTCAACAGAATTGATCTGTGGAGAATCTGGAAAAATGTAATTCACGCATTATCAACTGGAAATAGATATGGACCCCATGTATGTTCAACTTCCTAAAGGTTTAGGGGATTCACTCGGCCACCAATACTATCTAACGACTTGCATATTGGGGTAGTACAGCTCACTCCACAGCTCAAGTAAAACTTATAACTACTTTTCCACAAACGAAAGCTCTGGGTTTACCTCACGGGTGGGAACTAGTCAATCAGGTAGGAGTCGTTGCCCTTTTTGCTTGGAAAGTCCTCTCAATAACCAACTACTTTGGGGTTCCTGTGGTACTCCTCACAATTATTTTTAGAGCTATGCCCAAGTACTTCTCACAGTTAAGCGGATAGGGGTTATTCCCTTATCCAAACCTGCAATGAACAATACAAATGCAAATAAGAAGCACAACTGCAATAATCACAGCACCAACAATCACTGGAATAGAAAAACAATTGGCGTAAATTCCACCCACCGAGTCCAAGAAAGTGATATGATACTAGATGTGAGGAACCTCCTACAATAATCAATGAAAATTCACGATATAACAAAAATAGCATAGCACATAAGAGATTTTATTGATCGTAGGCTACTTCAAGGGGGGTGTTGATTAAGTTGTCATTGATGCCAACTGTTGAGTCTTGGTTCCCATTTTGGAGCCCCTAATGGTTAGTGTTTGTTTTTCGGTTGTCTGTGTCAAGAGGAGACCTTTTGACTTTGTCCAAGCCCAAGTCTGAAGCCCTTGGAGGCCTTGGGACATTTCCAAAAGCCTTGTAGAGTGTTCAAGTAATCCTAAGTGGGTCGAAAAAGTTGCTAGTGTCCAAATAACCTCTTCAGTGGTCTTTTGTGTGCTATTAAGTTCTTGGTACCCTAGGAGTCCCTAAACCCATAATCTTTTAAACACTTTAAAATATTTTAAAGACTTACACTTGAATACTTTAATAATTTCAAAAGGTTTAATAAATAAAATGGTTTAATAAATAATTATGTGTAACCAATTAAATATTTTTTATTAAAATTTAAAATAATAATAATAATAATAATAACTCATTTAAACATGGAAAGATGACATTTTTAAACAAGAAAAGTTTAAATTCAAATATTAAAATTTTTTTAAATAAATAAAACATTTTAGTAAATAAATTTTTTAATATTAATAACTTTTATAACTCATTAACTTTAGGAAAAGTTTCATTCAAAATTAAAACATGGAAAATATATTCATTAATTTAAGGAAACCATTCATCTTATTTCATATAAATATATCTACCATTGGTCATTTAAAATAGATGGAGGATAGGAAAGAACTCGGTAAATTGTTTTTCTCTGCGGCAACATAAAATCATGGTAATTACAAGCTTGGAAATTTGCTGGCTATGGAAATTCGCTAGCTGGGGCATTACTTTGAGCTTCGGAGCAAATCGCGGCAGAGGAGAAGGAGCCGTGGGCAGTGTTTTACATTTGCTGGATTTAAATTGGTCCAGACCCGAAATCTGAGCATTCGGCAGCCACCTGAAATTTGAGCATTCCTCTTCGCAGCCCTAGCAATGGCAGTGAATTAAATTTGCAAATTTTTGGAGTACCAGGGATTCTGTCTATGATATTCACGGGCTGCATTTACATTGACGGGCTGAACATTGGAAATTCATGACACATACAGTTTTTGGAAATTTACGGCACATACAGTTTTTGGAATTTCGTGGGCTATACAATTTTTGGAAGTTCACGGGCTGAGGATAATTTGTCATTAAATTTTTCTGGACAAGCTACACGATGAACCTATCACGTTATTTGTTGTGTTCCCAGCTAGCATCTATTTGTTGACTGCCGGATTTGAATTCAGTTCACAGAGTGGATGAATGGAATGATGGAATTCAGTTCAGAAATTAACTCATAGACATTCACACTTTGGATACGAAACAGTGTTAAAACTTGGTGGCAGCAGTCCATAACAACTTGCGTACTCAGCCTGGTTTTTATAGTTCAGAACAATCCTACCCTTGGTTGAAGTATTCTTACTGATGTCACTTACAGTCTCGATCTCCTCATGGCCTGAAGCTTCCTCTTATTGGTGTGACGGTCCCTTCTTATTGAGGTATGCATAAAAATATGGTTCAAGAGAAATAGATATACAATGATATGTTTTCAGTGTTAAATACAGTACAGCTCAAGGTATGTTTACATTGATGCATTCAGTCTGTGTATGATTGTTGATATACATTTGTATGAGTAAATGATGTGGAGGAGTGACATGAGATCAGCAGTATATGTATTTGTGCAAGGACAGAAAGTATGAAAGGGAATGCATATTCAGTATTCAGTCAAATGTGTGAACAGTGTCATAGTTTGTACAAATAAACATGTACAGGAATGAGTAAACTGTGTGGACAACATGTGCAAACAACAGTGAATGTGGTAGTTTGTTTTGTGAGAATACTCTTTCATGCTGTGCACAATTTTCTATGCACTTTGATTTGATGACACATGCTTTGATAATAACCTATGATGATGTTCAGCATTAGCAAAGCAGAAATACTTCAGTGATTGTGAATGGCAGTGAATGGTGTGCACTAGCAAATTCAGAGATTGGTATGTGACAGATCTACAGGTTGTGCAGTGTGGTTCAGAGTGTGTCAGCATCAATGATAAGGCTGACTTGGCAGTAAACAGTGAATAGAGGTTATCAGCAGCAAGAAGTTCTAATCCAGCAGTATTGATGAGCAGTTGATCAGCATGACCGTGATGACATGAGCAGAGAAATGATGTGACAGTTCGGCAGTGATCAGAGTGCTGATGATTTCAGCAGAGAGTACAGGGTTTGATATTTGACAGGTCCATAGGTTCAGCAATATTTTTCTTATCAGGGTGGCAGGACTGGGCAAGGAAAGGAGGTCGTAGCCTCCTTCCGGTAGAAGCCGAAAAACTAGGGAGTGGTAGCTTCCTTCAGGTTGCAGCCTGTAAAACAGGGGGTCGTAGCCTCCTTTCAGTCGAAGCTAAAAAATTGAAGTCTATATAATAAGATAGTTGTTCTTTTCATCCAGTTATTTCTGGACAACTATTATAAAAAAGGCTTCCGTGGATTTACCCCCAGGACTTGGGTTTCCACGTAAAAATCTTGTGTACTGTGCATCTTGTTATTTTTCATGATTGTTGATGATATGCTACTATGATTGGTGATTAGCAACTTGCTCTTGATTGGAAATTTTATAATTGGCAAATACTGATTCACCCCCCCCTCTTAGTATTCTAACAGGGGGAACCTCCTTTGAGCAAGATCAATACAAAATAACTCGTGGATCCTTTCATTGGAATCAACACATACTTATATACTAAGTATAATCTAAGCAACTATTACTCCCCGTGAATTAGGCATAATACAATATACTCTTGGATGACTTACAAAGCATATGCGTCTAACAAAAATATACTAACAAAGTAAAGAGAAGGGTTAACACAGATTCCTAACAACTTTCAACTAGAATATGGTAGATATGGAAAATAACGTTCATACCCCTACCAAGTTAATTCCATTTATTATATCTCAGATTTTACCCTTGGTTGTAGGACGATAATTCCAAGGTAACCACAAAACAAATCATTAGGAGGAAACATGGCTTCTTTCCTACCAGAGAGGGATCTCTTTATAAATAAACACAAAGGCCAAAAATATTTTCAAAGAAACAATTTTAGGTATTTTAATGGATGAAACAAGTGGCTCACATTGGGCACAGAGTCAAAATCACAAGTTAAATGATAGTTCTTTGCAAAAGAATTTCTTCACAGAGGAAGAGTAATTACTATTTTATAGTCAATTCCTTGGTTTCTTGGCGGTAAAGAAGAAAAATGAACAGTCCATTAACATGGGAATCAAAAGATGAATCCAATATTAACTTTAGAAGAAAAAGTTTACGGATGCTTGAAATCAAAGCACCAGAACACTAACATATGAATTTTGATTCAATATACACTTATCCAAGCATACAAGATAACAAAATGAATAAGATAACATTAAATACATTCACAATAAGGAAATTAAATACAGACTGTAATAAGAATAACACAATAATATATGGCAAAAACATGCTTAGCTCTGCAATTTTATTAACTTGGAAACTTTGTTACAAAAAGGTCTTTATTTCTCACGGGTTTCAACCATCATTTCATTACAAAATCATGCTTAAATACATAAAGATTTCTCCTTGAGATTTTAACTACCTACATCCTAAAAATAAGCATTTGTAATTGCCTTATTGTATCTCTCAATTAAGTCCTAACAAACTAGTCTTCTTAACTACTTGGGAAATTTATTAACTTATTCTAAATATGTTTGTCTTCAAAATAGATTGATCCTGAAGATGAACTTCTTCATTGAAGTAATTTGTATTTCATCTTGCCAAATTTTTCTATAGTATTCCATTGATCTCCAGATGGAAGCTCCAGACTTGCCATCTCCTTTGCTAGCGCTCTTAACTTCACATGGTCCACATATGAGATAGGTGGCAGCTGAGCATCAATTGTTTTGAATGTATTTACTAGCTCAAAGCCACTACCAACTTGTCAATTATAGCTTTCTCAGATAAGAATTGAGTCATGTTCTCAAACTTTTTGTGATCTAATCCAGATTTAACCAGCAATGCCTGATATTCAGAATGGGAAATAAGTCTTCATCTTCTTCCCAAAAAGAAGGAAAACCATTTTGAAATAGTGACATAAATGAGCTTTTAAAAGTTTTCACCTGATGCAACATTATATAAATATTTTCTTGAATTGTTTCAATATGCTGGTGATTTCCCGCAACCTTCCTGGCCCAAGTGATTACTACAATCATATCCTTAATTCCCATTGTTCTTAATTCCTCTTCGAACAAAGTGGTGAGGAAATTTATTGTATTTATGGCTGTTTCTACTGGTTTCTGTTCAAATCTTCCTTTACAGCTGTACAACTTTGTTTGGTTGCATTAATCACCATTTCCTTATCCTTAATACAATTTAAATATGGTATGATCTTGGTGGCCTCTGAAATTATCATATCCCAAAGGAGATTTCTAGCTCCCTGCACTGGTAACTTCCCTGGCAGTTGCTTCACCAATTTTCCATTCTTGTCCAGTAACTCTTTATTCTTACTCTCTAATAGTTTCCTCTCTTCCTCTTTCTTTTTGACTGCATCAACTAAGTTTTTATTTTGACTCTTTAAACCGGTTATCTCCTTGTCTCTTACGCTAACTTGTGACATATCCTTTATAATGGCCTCAGTATTTGTTTATGTACTTTTTTGTTTTATTTGTATTGATTCACTTTTATTTTTGTCTTCTTTTTCCTTCTCCAAAATCAACTGGTTCTCATTTAAAACATCTATTTTTGCAGTGGGAACCCTCTTTCCTTTTCTCATTGATTTTTCTCTCCAATATTCTTCAATAATTTAGATTTGCGATCATTCAATTCCTAAGATAACAATTATTTTTCTTTTTCTAACTCTGTTAATTTAGAGGCATGAATTAACTAGGTTGTGGAATTTTCAATTTCTTATTTAGAAAATAGATAATGTTGTCCTTCTCAGCTAAAATTTTATGTCATTTTCCCTTTATTAACCTCACTATCCATAGATAACATATCTCCCTTAATCTTTTTTATCTCCTCTTGATGCACTTTGTTCCCCACATTTTCTTGTCTCAACTAATTTTCTATCTTAGAAACTATGGATTGCAGCTTTGACACCTACATAGCAGCTTTCATTAAGTCATTATAAATGAATTCCCCATTTTATTTATATAAATGGATCATATCAGGTACTCAGATGTCTTTCAAGCTCAGTTTCATCTCAACAATTCTATTTCATGTAGCTACTACTAGATTTAAAGTATTTCTTGCATGGTGCTTAACAGTAACTAATGAAACTTCCTTTTTTTGAATATTTCTGACTTCTAGGTAAATATTCAAGGATTCGTTTGAAAAAATATCCTTATCTTTCTTATATTTATCATATAGGTCATTTCTATTGAATTTGTCACTGGATTTTTCCTGTACTTCTAAAAATTCATATGCTTGGATTTCAAAGGCTGGGCCTTTAACCTTTTCCTTTTTTTTTCTTACTTTCAGCCTCAACTATTTCTCCATCTGATTCACTATTTTTTCCTTTTGGGTGCCTCTGAGTCTTTATCCTCAACCTCCACAACTTCTGAATGAGTCCTTTTACCAGTTATTTCCACTTTACTTGGGGTTGGAATTATCATTATCATTGATTTAACTATGGCATCATGATTCACTTGTAGAGTTTTTGTATCCTCCATATCTTAATGATAATCCATTAAATTATCCCTTTCAGCTAATCCTTCCACCATCTGATGTTCAAATGATTTATTCTTGTTCAGTTGTCTCCTATGAGAGATAATGTGATGTGGGTCATAACTAATTGAAGTATCCTTCTCAAAATTCATTTACCACAGAAGAACTTCAACCACAAGGAGTGCAACCTTACTTTTTATGATAAATGTTCCAACTTTTCAGGGAAATTTAATCTCATAATATTTCCTAAAATTTATAAAGAGCTCATTTTCTACAATCAACTTTGGTCTAATGAACTCTAAAGAAAAAATTGTAGGTGTTAAGAGTGTTGGTAAGATATATGGTTCATGGGAAGAACCATAAACCCTTATTATAGTGTGTTCCTTCAGCAAAAACCATTCACCCATTCTTCTATCAAGAGAAAACCGCAATATTTCTTGCATCTCTCGAAAAAATCTAGGAAGCTTACTCTGAAACATCACTCTATATATCTCTCCCATTATAAGGTTCTTGTAATTGAAGATGTTATTGTTGATTTCTGCAGTAAGCAACATCTCTAGAAATTGCATATTTTCCTCATTGAAGAACAAAATATACTAACAAAATAGGACTGGAATCTAGAATGCATGGTTGTGTGGAAATTCACCAGTTGAGAATGGATATTCTCATCTAGGAATTCATCATATTTAAGAATAGTTCAGTGATGGGACTATGACTCCGGTTGAATAATACTCATTTTAATCAGTAAATTCCGTAACAACTCTGGTACAAATCTATCTACATCCTGTTGATGCATTTGTAGCTTCAGAATGTATTCACTTGTATATTTATTATTTTATTTCATTGTACCCCGATGGAGATGATTTTTCCTCTGATCGGGAGAGTCATTAATAAAATAAAGTTATGTAAATTCATTGAGGTTAACCCTCCATTGTAAATCGAGGCAATAGACCCCACAGTTGATTCATATTAGGGTGATTACACTCTCCTAGTGAAGTCGACCCTGTAGAGTAATTGTCAAGTGGAAAACAAGTATAAATAGAGAGTGAGACTCTCTATTTGAAACACACACTCACTCAATAGTAGCACATGAGTGAGAGAGGAGTAGCTCACACAAGTGAGAGAAAGAACAACTGTCGGAGATCATCTTTGTATCTTTGGGTTTTGCTTTTTCTATTGGTGCTCATTCTATCTCTGAGGAAGTTGTAGGGTTTTCTCCTTATGGTTTCCACGAGGAAAAATCTTTGTGTCTCTTGTCTCTTGTGATTATTGTTGTGCATGTTATTCTCTCAGATAAGATCCTAGATCATATTGATTAAATGATAAAAATATAANATGTCAGAAGAAGACACCATCCAGCTGCAAAAGCTATGGCTTCTTACTTTTTGGGTTTCTCTCCACATATCATCAGCACAAGGAGGCTAGGATAACTATCCATTGAAGGGCACAGCTTTCTATCGAAGTAGAATCTGAGTTCAAGCATTTTGAGTTTTTATCCTGTCACTACTGCAGGAAATTAGGGCTTTTCACAGAAGTGGAAATTTTGAGTGAGCCCAGCATAGGATTGCTCTCCACCTCAAAATTGAAATTTAGAGACCAATATCGAAGCTTTTGGTTGGGTAGAACTCCGGTAAATTCAAACCCTAATTTGACCTTGGACCAAAAAATTAGCACTACAAAAATTAGCTCCAGATTTCATTTCGACATCTCAAATTGGTAATATCTAAATCTTTTGTATTTCCATTTGAGGTTCTCATTAAAGATGTCACATCACACCAAGATTTATGAAAAGATTGAAGGAGATGATAACCTCTGAGCATGGATGTATATGATTTCACTTGTTCTTGAAGAGAATGAATTGGATACCTACATAAGTGGAGAGGTTCCAGTTCCATAGGGAGATGAGGCTAAGGCCTTACACAAGAAAAAATTGGTCAAAGCCAAGAGGATTATTACTTATTCTATCAAGGATCACCTTATACCACATGTTTCTTCCCTAAAGACAACTAAATAGATGTTTGATTCCTTGTCCAAGCTATTTGAAGGGAAGAATATAAATCGGTAGATGACTTTGAGAAATCAGTTGAAGAATGTGAAGATCTAGAATACAGACACCATACAGTCATACTTCACAAGGGTCTCTAAAATCAAAGAATAACTAGAAGTTGTGGAAGAAGAATTAGAGAATGGAGAAATTGTGATGACTACCTTGAATGGTCTCCCTAGGTCATGTGACTCCTTTATTAAAGGGATTTGTGCTAGAATAAAGTTAATCACTTTCAGTCCGCTATGGGAGGAATGCTCACAAGAAGAAGCTCAAATAGTAGCACGAGAAGAAAAGATGGGAAATAAATATCAAGCTCTCATATCACACACCAAGAAAATTAGAAGGGACCACCATCATCTCAAAGGTAATAATTCTCACCAAAATTAGAAAGATAACCCTAGAATATCTAGCAAATATCTATCTAAATTCAAATGCTATACATGTGATGAGAAAGGACACTTTTCCATAGATTGTCCTAGAAATAAAGGTGGCTCTCACAAGAAGAAGGAAAACAAAAGAAGACATCATGCTCACACTACAGAGGATGATGAACCTCCCAGGAAGAGAGTCAAAGAAGAAAGTGAAGATTCTTCAAGCGATGAAGAGTATGTTTTGATTTATTCCCTCACTGGAACTATTACACATGAAAGCAATGATTGGATTATAGATAGTGGGGCTTCCAAGCATATGATGGGATTCAAATAATCCTTTGTGAAAATGTCTGAACATGAGTCACCCCACAAAGTGAAACTTGGGGATGACTACCAGTATCCCATAAAAGGTAGCACTGAAGCTTCCTATAAGCTAGACTCTAGAAAATCTATGAAGATGAAGGATGTCTTGTTTGTACAACGACTAAAGAAGAATCTCCTCTCCATATTTGTATTGGATGCAAAAGGTATGAGGGTTGCATTTGTAGATGTCTAAGTCCTTATGTGGCCAAAAGGAAAGACCATAGATGATGCAGTAGTGATTGGAGAGCAACAGGTAGGCTTATACGAATTAAAGGGCCAACCAGAACAAGCTTTGTTCCATGACTCAGTAGAGCCAAGTGAACTTTGGAATAAAAGGCTTGCACATCTCCACTATAGGGAACTACCACTTGGAAGAAAAGTTGTTTAAGGTCTTCAAGAAATATATGCAAAGCATGAAGGAATTTGCGAAGGATGTGCGAAAGGAAAGAACACAAAGAAGACATTTTTAAGTAGCGAGAGAAAGGGAAAAGGAATATTGGAAATTATTCACTCCAATGTATGTGGTCTGATGTCATCTAGTTCATTAAGTGGGTATGTATATTATGTTTATTTCATTAATGATTTTTCTAGGAAGACCTAGATATATTTCTTGAAAAGAAAGAATGAAGTATTCAATAAGTTTAAGGAATTCAAAGCCTTTATCGAGAACCACACAAAGAATGAAATCAATACCTTTCGATCAAACAATGGTGGAGAATTCACATCATATGAATTCAAGGAATTATGCAGAGAGTCGGGGATAAAGAGGGAGTTGACCACTCCATATAATCCACAATAGAATGGGGTTTCAGAAAGGAAGAATAGAAGGATTATGGAAGTAGCAAGGGAAATGCTTCATGATCAATATCTTCCTATGCATCTATGGGAAAAAGTTGCTAGGACAGCTGTGTATATACAGAATCATACTCCACATAGAGTACTTGAGAACAAGACACCAGAAGAAGTCTTCTCTGGAAAGAAACTAGAAGTCATCCATCTCTGAATATTTGGTTTCCAGATGTACATACACATTTTGAAAGAAAAGAGGACGAAGTTAGATCCTTCAGGAAAGAAGGGTATATTTGTGGCATATAGTGAAAGCTCGAAGGCTTATAGAATATATTTCCCAGGATTCAAGAACATTGACATCAGCAGGGACGTGACATTTGACGAAGACTCGGCTTACAAAAGATCCATAAAGAGACCTATTGAAGACCTTGAAGAAACAGAATTTCCCAGGATCCGAGATACAACTATAAATTAATAAACTCTAGAAGAAGATAGAGAAATGGAAGAACCTCAGGAACCTATACATCCAACCCGTGAGAAGAATTCTTAATTAGGAAACCAACATGGGTATGCGAGGCTATCCAAGGTGGAAAGAGATATGGTGCTCCAAAATAAATACACAAAGAAAGGAAGAGAAGTAGGTCTGACTCCAGTTATGTATCCATACTGTGTGACTTCATCGATAAAGAACCTTCCAACTATGAAGAAACAGCAGAAAATAAATAATGGAAGGATGCTATGATCAAGGAGTATTAGTCGATCATGAAGAATGATGTCTAGGATGTGGTCCTAAGACCAGAAGGGGAGTCTATTGTGACTTCCAAGTGGGTATATAAGACCAAGCATGCTACAGATGTCAGCATAGAGAAATATAAATATATATTTGTGGCACGTGGCTTCTCCCAGAAGGAAGGGATAGATTATGAAGAAACTTTTGCACCTGTATCTAGATGCACTTCCATTAGATTAGTACTTGATATGGATACAATGATGAAATGGAAGATACACCAAGTGGATGTCAAGACTGCATTCTTGAATGGTGTAGTGGAAGAGGAAGTGTATATGGAGCAGCCTCTTGGATTTGAGACACATGATAGGGAGACTCATGTGTGCAAATTGAAGAAGGCCCTGTATGGTTTGAAACAAGCACCTAGGATTTCATACAGAAGGATTGACAACTTCTCGAATAGCTTGGGATTTACCAAGAGTAAAGAGGTTTCCAACCTTTACTACAAGGTTGAGGAAAGGAACCCGGTGATACTCCTACTGTATGTAGATGACCTATTTGTGACAGGTGAGGATGGGTTGATTGCTGACACAAAGATGAAGCTTTCTGCCGAGATCGAGATGAAGGACTTGGGTATGATGCACTACTTTCTAGGCATGGAGGTGTGGAATAATACAGATGGAATCTCCCTTGGACAAGGGAAGTATGCAATGGAGATCCTGAAGAGGTTCGGGAGGATGGAGTGCAAGGCCATGGCCACACCTATGGCATCGAACCTGAAGCTATTGAGTGATGCTTCATCAGAGTCAGTTGATGCCATGATGTATCATCAAACGATTGGGTCCTTGATGTACTTGAAGAATACGAGACCAAATATTTTCTTTTCTATGAATAGATTGAGCCAGTTCATGATGGATCGAAGACATGTTCACCTGATTATTGAAAAGAATATTCTGAGGTACCTGAAGGGTACAGTTGACTATGGTATCAAGTATGAGACGAATCAGAAGATTAACCTAGAAGGTTATGTGGATTTGGATTGGGCAGGCAGTGCCACTGATAGGAAGAGAAATTCAAGGTGCTAATTTAGTATGGGATCAAGTGTGATCTCTTGGTTTAGCAGGAAGAATTCCTATGTGGCACTGAGTACAGCCGAAGCATAGTATGTTGTAACTTGTTCGGCTAGTTGTTTGGAAGTGTGGCTGAGGAAGATACTATCTAAACTGTTTGATATCCATTTGGATGTTACTTGTTTATATTGCGAAAACCAGAGCTGTGTGAAGTTGTCAGAGAACCCGGTGTTCCATGACAAGTCGAAGCATATCAAGATCAAGTATAAATATATCAAGGATATGGTGCATAGAGGAGCAATGAAGCTCCAATATGTTGCGACGAATGAGTAGATACATGATGTGTTGACCAAGCCATTAGCCAGAGTGAAGTTTGAGTACTTCAAAGAGAAGCTTGGTGTTCGTCAGATCGAGGTTCCTTCCGAAGGGAAGTGATGATTCCAGAAGATGCAAAGCCTTTCTGACATGGTGGCAGGCTAGGCCTCCCATGGTTAGAAGTAAGTCCAGATCCTTTCCCAAAAACTCATAGTGGCCATCATGTGTGTAGAAATTTGTTTTAGGGATATAATCCTCATGAACCCAAATTTGGTGATACCTAGAATGAAGATCCAACTTGGAGAAAAAATGAGCACCATCGATCTCATCAAGAAGCTCATCAACAACAAGAATTGGAAAACTTATCATTGATTGTGATGTAATTAAGTGCTCTGAGGTCAATATAGAGGCACCATGACCCATCTTTTTTTCGGACAAAAAGAAATGGTGAAGAGAAGGAACTATTACTAGGGCGAATAATACCTTTCTTGAGTAAGTCCCGAACAAGCATCTCAATCTCTGTCTTTTGGTGAAATAGGTAGCGATAAGGCATAATGTTAGGAGGGATGCTTCCATGAAGGAGTGGAATATGATGGTCCTATAGTATTGAAGGTGGAAATCCCACTTGCTCAATAAAAAACATTCATATTGATCATAAATTTGTTATAGATCCAAGGGAGTAGTTGAGACCGATGAAGGTTGCATCTGAATGAAATGGAGCTAAGTGATGAAGCCATGTGAATTATTTTTAAGGATATTTTCCATGCAATGTGAACTGATGATGTTGAAAGACCCTAGTTGTTATCCCTTGAATGTTTGTTTTTCCCATTGACCAAAAACTGCATCCAAAGTTCAGCAAAATCCCATAAAATGGGTCCAAGTGTGTGTAACCATTAAGCGCCCAACCATTAAGCACCCAAAAACACATCACATCCTCCTAAGCGAAAGGAAAACATGTCAAAGCACAATTTATAATATCCAATAAAGATTCACACAATACAACACTTCCCTTTGCAAGATAAGGTACCCCCATTGGAAATTGTGACTTCAAAGCTGGAGCAAGGATGGACAAAACAATCAGCATGTTTGGCGATCCTGGGGTCAATGAAGTAATTATGAGTGCTACCAAAATCAATGAGTATTGTAAGAGGGATATTTCTTAAGAAACCCTTGACCCACATGGTTTTTGGGGTGGTGACTCCGGCTAATGCATGGAGAGATATATTTGGATGGTCATCCTAAGAAAGAGGGTCAATAGACAGCTACTAAATATCATCCTCATCATCTATTGGAACCTGAGCATTGTTAGGAATTTTAGGTGGAGGCAGATAATTCACATCGAAGAGATCGATAGAGCTTGTGCTCAGCACATTGATATCCCTAGGTGAATTTCTCATCACAATTATAACAAAGCCCTTTTTCTCTACGTGCCCACATCTTGGATTCTGCAAATGCTTGATAGGATTGGTTCTAGGAGTTGGCGTGATTGGAGTTCTTTAGGAAAACATATTTCTAAATGGAACAAAAGTGGATTTGGAGCATTATTGAGCCATGATATTGCCATCCACCAACTTATCCAACCCTAGGGATTCCCTCATTATATTTGGATGGGAAATTTTAACCTCAGATCAGATTGCATTCTTCAGACCACTGATAAAACAACTCCTGTAGAATGCATAAAACAATCCTTCTATGTGATTGTCCTATTTCTCAAAATTTGTCTGATACTCCCTCACAATGCCAATTTGGTCAATTTTTGTGAGTGCTCCTATGAAGTCATCAAAAGAACTAGGTCTAAATCATTGCAAAAGGAGTTGGAAAAAATCTGTCCAATTTGGCTCTTGATGAGCCTTGATGTACCAACGCCACCATTGAAGGGCTTCATGTTCCAAATGAAAGGATGCATGTGGGACTTTATTGACATCAAAAGAGTTATGTAGACTGAAATATTGTTCTTCCCTGTAAATCCATCCAGTCGGATCATCACCATTGAAGCGAGGAAAATCAAGCTTCGAACCACGAAAATTAATGGAAGAAGAGAACCCAGTGTCTACAGAAGACTCGGTTTATTGTCGATTATTCATGGTTGAATGCTAAAGATAGAGGCCACGGATTTTTTCATCCAGATCTTGGAGTTTGGTATTGAGGTCAATAAGTTCTTTTTCCATTTGTTTGTTTTCTCCTGTGCGGGTGACAACCATAACCAAGAGTTTTTTGGGGGGGGGAATGGGTAGAAAAATAAAAAGAAAAACATTTTTAGAAAAAGGAAAATTTGGCGTTGGAAAAAACTTGGGTGACCAATTGGGGTTTGACTAGGTGTTGCACACTTTCTGAGAGACAAGGAACCATAAAATGAGAATTTCAGAAGTGTGGTGAAAGAATGGGAAATTTTATTAGAGAGGGACAAGGATGCAGAAATGAGAAATGAACACTATGGAAAAATTTGAAGGCGATTAGGTGAGAATCAAAACAATTATGGAAAACCCTAAAATAGAAAAAAGTGGAATTTCGGGCTTCGAGAAGTCGGATTTGGGATTGGGTTCTCAAGGAAGGAAATATGCAGAATGCGATTATGGGGGTTCCAATGAATGTTCAAGGGAATGGAGCTAAAACAAAGAAGATATGGCCAAAATTCAAGTTTTTTTTTGTTCAATGGAATTAATCTGTGGAGAATATGGAAAAATGCAATTCACACATTATCAACTGGAAATAGATATGGACCCCATGTATGTTCAACTTCCTAAAGCTTCAGGGGATTCACTCGGCCACCAATACTATCTAACAACTTGCATATTGGGGTAGTACCCCTCACTCCACGACTCAAGTAAAACTTATAACTACTTTTCCACAAATGAAAGCTCTGGGTTTACCTCACGGGTGGGAACTAGTCAATCAGGTAGGAGTTATTGCCCTTTTTGCTTGGAAATTCCTCTCAATGACCAACTACTTTGGGGTTCATGTGGTACTCTTCACAATTATTTTTAGATCTATGCCCAAGTACTTCTCACAGTTAAACAGATAGGGGTTATTTCCTTATCCGAAACTGCAATGAACAATACAAATGCAAATAAGAAGCAAACTGCAATAATCACCGCACTGAGAATCACAGGAATAGAAAAACAATTGGCATAAATTCCATCCATCGAGTCCATGCAAGTGCTCTGATACCAGATGTGAGGAACCTCCTACAATAAGCAATGAAATGTTGGGCTTAGGGCAAACCCGGGTTCTTTTACTTTTATCTTCGCACCAACAAACAAACCCACAGTGTTGGCCCTTTCGGCAACAACCTGCGAACAAGTTGTAGTCTCACCCGAAATAGTTATGGGGTGCCACAAAATTAGGTTTCTGTAGGTGAAAGAGGGATATTACTGTACATGTATCCTTAACAAAGAATAATCATACAATACAGAGCTTCGATATTCACTTAAATAGCTTTGCATTTTAGATAAAAAGATAGTTTCTTGCTTAACCCTTAACTGAGAATTCACAGCGAAGTTAATACTGAGAAATTTATCTTACTTTATCATTCATCTACTTATCAAATGCATAAAATATAACAGCACAAAAATGAAAAGGAACCACCACAACACAAGATATACATGGTTCACCCCCAGTGTAGGGGCTACGTCCATAGAACTGCGTTTTATATTCAACAATTTACAAACACACAGTTCTGATCTACGCACTCAGCTGCATATCTTCTCAACAACCCAAAACTGCACACTTAGCTGTAGAACCTTTCTTCCAAAACCCTCTACGCACTGAGCTGCAGAGGTCATCCGTGCACTCAACTGGGACTTAGCCTTAACCCCAAAAATATACCTTAGCTTCTCCGCATCAAATTATTTTCATACACAAAAACCTACTTGACTCCTTTACATAAGTGCCTATTTATACAAGTGCATTATTACAATAGCATGGGCTTAAACCATGGGTACCCAAAAACCATGTGACATTTACAAAAAGAGGGGCTTCGACCCAACCCCGAAGCCCCTAACACTATTTTGGACCGCAACTCCGCTTACAAGCTTTGCACCAAAACCACAAAGTGGACAAAATTAAGGACCTTCAAGGTTCGAGCCCCAACAGGCCCCTAAGACTCACCAGTGTCCCGTCCCGGGACAATCTACTGCTTTTTTGGTGGAAGAATCTTGTTGGCGAAGATAGTAAATTGCTTATTGAGGCTGCGCATGATACCTTCGGCTACTTGCTCCTTCTCTACTATCTCTTGCAATGTTGCTGCAGATGCTTTGTTGGCCTTTTCCTGTGCAAACACGTCATACTCCTTCAAAACTTTGAGCTGGTTGTCCGCAGCAGTGCTCAACTCCAAGGCCTCATTAATAAGGGGATGCACAGAGTTCACCAACAGTGTTTCTTTCCTTCTGCAAGACTCAATTTATTGATGGAGCTCATTGCTATGCTTCACCTTAAGCATCTTCTGCATAGGAAACAATGTCTTAATTTCTGCCTTTACTGCGTCCAGCTCTGTCTGTCGCTGCTTGATAGTTCCTTGCAACTTTTCGACTTTTGGGTTGTTCTGCAAGTTTTCCCAGGCCTCGACACTTTCATCCAGTAGCTTTGATGCACTACTCACAAGATATGATATCTTCGTTGCTGAGGCCTGAATATCTCTGCAACGTTGTTCCTTGACCTCTGGTGGACTCTCAGGAATGATGCGAAGTTGAAGCTCTGCAATCTGAACCTCATGTTCTGCTTTCAACTTCTCTATTTGGCTTCGAGACTGTTGTGCATATTCTTTGAGCTTGATGATTCTTTGCTCCAATTCTTCTTTAGCCTGCATGTCGAGGTTAGGGAGACTTCGACATGCCTCATCCAACACTCACGCTAGTGTAGCCCGCTTGTTTTCTGCTTCCCTCTTCTTCTGTTCCACTTCTTCCAACTGCGCTGTAAGGCTCTCACTCTACTTCATGGTATTCTCTAACTGCATGTGTGAGTAGCTGTCTCATTCACATATCTCCTTCATGAGGGCCAATTGACAAAGATACAGCTCCAACATAGACAGCTTGGTGTAATCTATCTCAACTATCATGCTCATCTGTGATCGAGAGGCTGCGTCAGTTATTATAAGGGCTGCACTTGGTACTTTCCCTATGTTTTTTCTGGCTGGCCATTGCCTCGTATCTGGTTGCGCACCTACTGGGGCACTGCTTGATGCAGCACCAGTCGCTGATCTTTCTGCTAACGCCTTAAGTTCTTCAATTCACTGCGCTACGCCAATGAGCGCATCAAGGTGTGTAGCTGCAAACTCTGACCATTTATTGGTTAATACTTCTGTGAACTTTGTCAGAGCCTGATCAAGCTCTTCAATCGTCAAAGTGGGCTCTTCGATGATATTCTTGCCCTTCGATGCCTTAGCTTTCTTTCTGGGTGAAGGATTCCTAACTTCCTCCTCTTCTGGAGACTTGTTCTTATCTGGGAGATTAGGGTCAGAAATTGTCTTGATTGATTCTTATTCTTCTTCATCGGCTCTATCATCACTACCATGGTCATCTCCACCCTGCTGTGACTCATCTTTTTCTTTGCTTTCTTCTATTGGGTCACTCTGCAGTGACTGACTAGGACCTGTGCCCACATCTGTCACTGGGGGGACTGGTATGTTGGGCCTTGTTCCCGCGTCCTTCATCCATTCAGTTGGCCACTGCTGGGCTACTGCGACGATGTCTTCCTGGTTCACCACGTATGGCAACTTCCAGCATGTATGCTTGTTATCTGCGCGGGCCTGGATGAAGACATTGTGCATGTCAGCCTTGAAGTTGGCCACTCCAGCATACTGAGAGAATAGCTCATTACTGAGCCACGGTGTTTTTAGGATCTCATATGAAATGTTCATCGCATAGAAGGTGAACATGTAGTTCGTCATCTGCTGTAAGGATTTATCCTGTGAAACCCAAAGAGATGCGTACCTTGCTGCGCCAGGTATCTCTGGAGGCACATCGGCAAACTGTGCCTCGGTAGGTTCTCTCCATCCCACCAGTGCAATAAGCACTAACAACCATGAGTAATTAAAGGGTCTACCTTTCTCCTACACATCGTAGACATATTCGAGGAATTCCCTAGCAATGTACTCTGCCCATTTGTAACTGTAGCCTTAGGCACAGTTTGTAGCAATACTGACAATCGGGGCAGGTACTTCATTCGGTCTGCACTTCCGCATTAATTTCCATGCTAGGAGCTCTGTGACGAAGCGAATGTTTTGGTGCTGAATTGTCGAGGTTTGATACCCTCTCTTTCCTTTTGTCAGGCCGAAGCGGTCCTTCATGTGCTACGCCAGCTTCGTATCCTCGTGTTTTCTGAAAAACTCAATCCCAGGATCAGCCCTTCCTTCGGTAAGCCTATAATCCTATGAATCAGTTCTCCATCAATAGCTATTTTCTGGCTTCCTATCCATAGGTTCCCATCATGCACCAACGCCAATAGCTACTTAACCACCATGGTAACCTACGTGCTGCGACCAAAGTGGGGGACATTTAGCATCTTCAATAAGCCAGCTTGCTCCAAGCCAGCAGCCCACTGTTTGACTTCCAGTAACTTCGTTCTGGCCTCCGGATAATGGATAGATTGCAAGTATTTCCCCGGTGTGAACTGCGGAAACTTCCCATGATCATTCGTATCGTGTTCTGCGTACTTGAGCCGGTATAATTTTCCTATCATCGTTCCAACCAACTACACACCCTGTGGCAGCGAAGGGTTGCATAACGTGAACTTTGTTGTCTACCGAGGTGGCTGAACTCCTGGTCGAACAGGTAGAAGATATGGTGGACGCTACGATGCAACATTTTCATCTTCACCAAAGTATTCAAAACCTTCAGGTGGGAGCTCTGCCGAACCAGGAGGATTCATCTCGGGATCCTCTGGTGTTTTTCCTAATGGCTTGTGCCTTTCTTCGTTCCACTTAGAACGAACTTCTACCTTAAATTTATTTCTCATTGATTGTGTCTGCATTGGTTGATTTGGTGCTAGGGGAGTCTCTTCGCAAGGTGTAGATGCAGGTGGGTTGCTCATAAGGTTCTGCATACCCCTCTGTCTGAATTCTCTCAACAATTCCTGAACTTCGTGATCAGCTGACATGGACTCAACTCAAGAAAGATGCGTAATGCGAAATTCACAAGTCTGGGTGTCTTCTTATAGAATCCAATGACCAAATCTGCCATAACTATGCATTAAAGACACCAAACATGACAGAGCAGCTGTAGATATTATCCAAACGGCGCTAGATTTCCCAAAATCTCATCATCACATGCAGTTAATACAGTTAACGTACCGGCACCGCCAAATCTGATTTTTTCCAATGGTCGCATTTTAAGCTTTGACACACCTGTCTTCTTCAGCACGACCACTAAATTCAGCTTTTCCACAATAAGGACCTTCGACACAATATTGATCTTCGACCCATCTTGACACAAGCTTCAACATAATTTCGAACTTCGACCCACAACAGAATTTTCTTCCCCAATCTTCGACACTTCGTAAATTTTTCAACAATCTGCTGAAGCTCTCTGAGAACAACTTTATTATAGTCTAGTACCAAATTTCAACTATTCTTGGTACTTAGACTCTTCTTCTTGCTATTACTTCTGATCAGGGGGTACAGGCTTGTCCCTGTACTTCTTTAATCTACTTCCATTCACCCTGGAGGAAAAAATTTCTCCATTCAATTTAGCTAACTGAATTGCACCACCATCGGTAACTTTCTGAACTATGTATGGTCCTTTCCAATGTGTCTTGAACTTACCTGGGAACTTCATGAATTTACTGTCGTATAAGAGCACAAGATCACCATTCTAAAAATTATTCTTCTTAATGTGTCTATCATGCCATGCTTTTTCTCTATCTTTTTGTACTTGCTGCTGGAACCCTGCAATGAATCTGTCTTCTTCTAGTTCTAGTATCTTCACCAGTATTTCATTTAACACGGCTGGATTATCCATCTCTGTGAAGGCAGATATTATAAGGCTAGAAACAATGTACTCCATGGGCATAACTGCTTCCTGTCCATATACCAGCCTAAAAGGTGTGTGGCCTGTCAAATTCTTGCAAGTGGTTCTATAAGCCCATAATACTGTTGGAATTATAAGATCCCAATAATTTCTGTTAACATTGCAAACCTTCATCAGAGCATGCTCAAGAATCTTATTAAAGGCTTCAATAGTTCCATTTGCTTGAGGATGGTAGGCAATACTCTTCTCATGATATACTTGAAATTCTTCGGTCAATGCTTCAATAGTCTTATTCAGAAAATGTGATCCTTGATCACTCATAAGAATTCTAGGACATCCAAACCTCGACAAAATATTATCAAAGATGAAATTCGTAGCTGTAGCAGTGCTACAGTCCTTGACTGGTTGAGCTTCAGCCTAACGAGTAAGGTAATCAGTTGTTGTAATAATGTATCTTGCTCTAGACTTCTTTGCAGGGGAATTGATTGGTCCAACAAAATCAATAGCCCGCTTGTCAAATGCTTGTAAAGTTATCTGTGGAACCAGAGGCATCTCATCCCTCCTGGATGGTTTTCCTATCCTCTGACAGATATTGCAATTGTGGCAATACTCTCTTGCATCCTTATGAATCGTAGGCCACCACAATCCAGCTGTCAGAATCTTCTATGCCGTAGATTTTCCTGCATAATGACCTTTTGCTACTCCAGAATGTGCCTCAGCCAAAATCAATGGCTTTTCATGCTCCAAGACACATCTGCGCAGTATTTCATCTGGTCCCATCTTATATAGTTGTCCTGCTATCAAGGTAAAGTCAGCTGCTCTAACCACCAACTGCTTCTTCTACTGTGTTGTCATCTCAGGGGGTGCAAACCCTGTAGACAAGTACTGAACAATATCCTGAAAATAGTCATCAACCATCTGGATGGAAAACAACTGGGCATCAGGAAGACCTTCATCCAAACTAGTGGGTTATTATCCTGACTCGAGCCTCGACAAGTGGTCAAGCCCCAGGTTAAGTCTTCCTGGCTTAACTATGATCTCAAAGTCATACTCCTGAAAAAAAATCAGCCATCTGCATATCCTTCCACCTAACACAGGCTTGTTAACCAAATACTTCAAATCAGAATGGTCAGTGAACATCTTAAAATGAGATCATAACAAATAATGTCAAAATTTCTACAAAGCATAAACCATAGCTAGACCTTCTTGTTCTGTCGTAGTATAATTCTTTTCTGCTGTAGACAATTTTCTACTTGCAAAAGCAATAGGGTGATCAATATTACCTTCACCTGACTGAGCCAATACTACACCTAAAGCAATGGAATATGCATCGACATGAACATGAAACTCCTTATTCTAGTCAAGGAATACTAATATAGGGGCAATTACCATCTTTTCTTTCAAAATGTCCAAGCTTTCCTGACATTCAGGTGTCCATTCAAACTTAATATCTTTCTTCAATTTCTTTTCCATAGGGGTTGTAATCTGAGCATATCCTTTAATGAATTTCTTGTAATATCTAGTATGACCAAGCATAGTGCGAATTTGCTTAACAAACTTCAGAGGTGGTAAGTTCACAATAATAGCTATCTTCACAGGATCCACCATCAATCCTTGCTTGCATACAATGTGACCTAGAAAAATTCCAAAAGGTGCACAAAAGATACACTTCTTCAGGTTCAATGAAATTTGATGCTGTATACATTAGTCCAACATAAGTCTTAAACTGGCTATATGATCTTTCAATAAACCAAAGATAGTCCAATCATCAAAGTAAAATTCCAAGGACTTATGAATAAATTCCTTAAATGCAGATATGACTACTCTGGAAAACATAGCGGGTGCATTCTTCAATCCAAAGGGCATAATAGTATACTAAAAAGATCCCATTTATGTAGCGAAGGTTGTTTTATGTCGATCCTCTGGGGAAATTCTGATTTGATGGTAACCTAAAAATCCATCAGTGAAAGAATACACCTCTTGACCTTCGACATTGTCTAAAACTTCATCTGTAAAGGGAGTAGGAAAAGGATCATGTAAACAGGCATCATTCAACTTCCTCAGATCAACACAGATTCTGATTTCTCCCTTGGTTTTCTTTTCTTGTACCACCATAGGGCTGACCCATCCGGACTCTTTGACATGCTCAATGATTCCTACAGTGAGCATCTTATCTAGCTCCATCCTAACTTTTTCTTTATACCTAGGATTCAGCCTATAAGGGCACTGCTTCACAGGCTTCACATCATCTTTCAAAGGGATTTTTATCACTCCTATATCACCAAGGATACCTTTCATTTCTGAGAACTTCGTTGGAAATAAGTCCTGATGCTCATGGAATATTTCAGTCACTTTGCTCACCATTTCTTCGTCCCAATAATCTCCAATGGTAGCATACTTAGGCATTTCTTCTGATCCAATGTTTACTTTCCTTGTTTTCAAGGACTGAGTTACTTCAGGTGATTCGACTGCTGGTCCATGTACTTCGTAATGTCCTTCTGACTCAGGAATATTAATGTTGCGAGGGTCATCATCTTCATCAATGGTGAGGTTATAACATTCTACTACATTAGCTTCTTGTTCCTTCCAATCAAGTTGGTGCTTGGCTATTTCTTTATCATCAAACACCTTAGTATGGATCACCCTAATAGCTGCGTCCAAAGCAGGGCAATCCTCATTAATAGAAAATGTGACCACAAAACTATCAACAAGGCTAACCCAACTTACAATACCATGGCGAAGCTCCACCTTCGTATACCAGTTCTTTTCTACAGGTTCCAGAGTGTGTACAAACCTATGTACCCATTCTTCACAAGGTACATGCTTCCATGCTTCATAACACTGCTCCAAATGTTCCTGAGGGCTCGTCTTACCATTAAATTTGCTTCGTCCTCCTGAGTTTGATCCATGAATCTCAGGTGAAGAAACTTTTGACAAGATCCCCAACTATGAATATACTTTTTATGACCATTCCACCATCTGGCAGTTGTGGCTCTGAATATTGAATCTAGAGTCTCCATTTTCTATGAATCTGGTACTTGCTCTGGGTCTGTCAAGCCATCAAAAGTAGGTAAGATCTTTGTCTGTGAGCCAACCCATCTGATAGACTTGGTAATTCTTGCACATTGATGTCCATGTAGCTCATAAAGTCTATTCTGCCAATTCTCTAGGCCTTCGTGTGAATCAGTCACACTGCCAATCCATTATACCTTCAGTAGTAGGGTTAACATAGTCTTCTTATTTAGCTGTGATGTTGTAAATATGATCCAAAACATCCTGATCTTCATCTCTGACTGGCTCTGTATACCTTTCTCCTTGAGAAGGGTCCAACGGTACTATGACTCTCAAGCCTTTTCCTTCAAAATTCATCTATTTGTTCTTAAGGTTGATTACTGCATAATTTTCTATTTCCCATTCAATTCCTAGAAATGCTGGATAGGGGTTGCTATCATCAACTATTTCAATGACTTCAAAATATGCTAAGGTACTGACTCCATCAATGTCCACTGGTACACTAGGGAATCTTCCCAAGGGCACAATATTCTGCTGATTGGCTAATCTCAGTTGTATAGGGGACCATTCAAGCGTAGGTCTTCCCATTTGTTCCCATGTCTGCTTAGTTAGGACATTATCTTTTGATCCCAGGTCTAAAATGATATCAGTCATGTCATAATCTCCTATCTGAGCATGCAATCTCATTTCTCTTCCAGTCCTTCTATCAGAGCTTCGCTGAGGTTCACAAGACGCAATAACTTTCTGTAACTCATTCAAAGCATTCTGATTTCTGAATAGCTTCATACAACTCTGTAAAAATGATGTTAGTGTACTTACTTGATCCGGCGAAGCTTCTTGAAACTATAACTACTGTTGATGTTGTTGCGTAGTTGCTACTGATGTTCTCAGATCAGCAAAGTCTTTTTTAGCTTCCATAAATGTTCCTTTTTCTCTTCCAACATTGAAGGCTGGAATTTTCTCTGGGGTCTTACGGACCCAAGCCTCATCAGGATGTTTCCCCGTATTCTGCACTTGCATCGTAGCTCCACTCCTTGTAACAATGTTAACGGCTGGGACAGGTCTTTTCTCTACAGCAATCATCTGAACATTCTGAGTAGGAGCGCCATTTATTTCTTGTATCTTGGCTATCAACTGTGGGCATTACTCAATCACATGATCGACTGCTCTGCAATATCGACATGTCGTAGCTGGGTTCTGACAGTCTCTATCTACATGACCTTCCTGATTATAGTTATAGCAAAAAACCCTGCCTCGTCCTCTTCCAGGCATACCACCATGACCTCGACCTCTGAAATTACCTCGACCTGGTGTACTACCACGGTAACCATATCCATCATTTGCTTGTGCATCGGGTTGTGCCCTATAAGCATCATAGGTTCGCTCTCTCATGAGGTCAAATCTGTGACATTCATCTTCGTTGTGTCCAACTGACTTACAGAACTTGCAGTAGGGATTCTTAGGTACTTGAACATATGTCTGCAGCAGATAGCAATCTTCAGGTCGATGCTAGTTAGTTGTTCTACAGATCTCACAATATAGGACATTAGGGTTAAATGGGTTCGGTGCACTAGTATTCAAATAATTTATTAATGCAGGACACTTTTCTTTGTCATGACCTTCTGCCTTACATCGTGTACACCAAACCTCTTCTCGAATAGATTTCCCTTTTTTCATGTCGTGAAGCTCCAACACCATTTCTACTAACTGTGCTTATATTTGGGCTATTCCAGAATTATCTCCAACAGGAGCTGTTTCAAGTTTCATAGCAATTTCCAACGCCTCTTGCTGATCAGCAACCTTCTGTTGCATAAGTGGAGTCCTGATATGAGGCAATAGTGCTGCGATGAACCATTCTTTATGTTGTTCTGGTCTAATAGTGAAACTAACTTGATCCAACAGAACCTTGAACCTCTGATCAAAGTCCCAAATGGATTCACCTCGCTTCTGCTGAATTTCTTTTAGTTCAGTTATACACTGTGACTTCGATTTAGGCTTCTTGAATTCTTTGATCACTACTTTTTTAATATCAGCCAAGGAATAGTTTTGAGTACTGGAAAACTTCATAAACCAAGTCAAAGATCGGTCTCTGAAAGAGGTGACCAGCTGCGCTCTTCTTGTATTTCAGTCCAAATAGCGTCGCATAAGAACCAAAACCGCTCTGGATCCTCTGATCCAGTTCCTTTAAAGACTGGGAGCTTGATATCATCATTCACATGGGCCATATTGAATTGGGGGGGGGGGGGGAGAGGGAGGAGGAGGGGAAATACTGGTAACAGGAGGAAGGGAAATTTTTGAGGTAGACTGACCTGCGCCAGGACTACTCGGGCTAGGGTTACTTTCGAACTACGAAGGGTTCTTAAGGATAACAGATCTACGCTGTGGATTTATAGGAGGGTTTCTAACAAAATGGGTTTCTTCAGATTCATATTCTTCAGGGCTTAATGAGGTATAATCGCTATTCTGGACTAGGATATAGGATCCAAGAGTTCTCTTGTATCTTTTACCGTTGCGAAGCAAACCACTTTGCTCATTGAAGTCACTTTGACTTCCAAACATAGGTTAGTGGCACTAAATATAGCAATCTAATTGGATAAGCAATATGCCTTTCTTAGCCAAGAGCATTTTAATTTTTAGACTTAATGAATTCAGGTACTTACCTCTTGGTCCTTTGAAAAAATTTCGTTCTGCTTCACTGAAAGAAGTATGTGTGTCAATGGCGAACTCTGTCAAAAATGCGTCAAGGGTTCGCGTTATCCAGAAGTCAAAAGCTCTAGATACCGCGTTATTCACACTTTTCAACAGCTTAATTCTTTCTGGGGTCCAGGCAGGAGACTGATCTTCTTTGAATTTTGTCTTTATTTCTGTCAACCTGGATAACCACTGGTGCAATTCTATGTGGATACTAGCAAAGAAAATTTCATAAATATCAGAAAAACCGTACCTTTGCAAGAATTTGTCCGAGCTACGACGAGGATCCTTATTCTCTTGTTCAGCAAATCTCAGATAAGTATCTTCAATCCAGTCATTGATTTCTTTTACTGAGGGCCTCCAGAACATATCCCTCCAGGTGCGACGTAGATCCCTCTTGAAGCAGATACTGGTTCAACCGGCAACGGAACCAATTTGTTGGGCTTAGGGCAGACCCGGGTTCTTTTACTTTTATCTTCGCACCAACAAACAGACACACAGTGTTGGCCCTTTTGACAACAACCTCCGAACAGGTTGAAGTCTCACCCGAAACAGCTATGGGGTGCCGTAGAATCAGGTTTCTGTAGGCGAAAGAGGGATATTACTGTACCTTTAGCCTTAACAAAGAATAATCATACAATACAGAGCTTCGATATTCACTTAAATAGCTTCACAGTTTAGATAAAAAGACAGTTTCTTGCTTAACCCTTAACTGGGAATTCACAGCGAAGTTAATACTTAGAAATTAATCTTACTTTATGATTCATCTACTTATCAAATTCATAAAACACAATAGCACAAAAATGAAAAGGAACCACCACAACACAAGATATACGTGGTTCACCCCCAGTGTAGGGGCTATGTCCACAGAACTGCATTTTATATTCAACAATTTACAAACACACAGTTCTGATCTGTGCACTCAGCTGCAGATCTTCTCAACAACCCAAAACTGCGCACTTAGCTGCAGAACCTTTCTTCCAAAACCATCTGCGCACTCAGCTGCAGAGGTCGTCCATGCACTCAGCTTGGACTTAGCCTTAACCCCAAAAATAGACCTTAGCTTCTCCGCATCAAATTATCATCACACACAAAAACCTACTTGACTCCTTTACATAAGTGCCTATTTATACAAGTGCAATATTACAATACCATGGGATTAAACCATGGGTACCAAAAAACCATGTGACATTTACAAAAAGAGGGGCTTCGACCCAACCCCAAGCTCCTAAGACTATTTTGTACCGCAACTCTGCTTACAAGCTTCGCACCAAAACCGCAGAGTTGAAAAAATTAAGGACCTTCAAGGTCCGAGCCCCAACATGAAAATGCATGATATAATAGAAATAACATAGCACAGAAGAGATTTATTGATCGCAGGCTACTTCAAGGGGGAAACCTCCTTTGAGCAAGATCAATACAAAATAACTCATTGATCCTTTCATTGGAATCAACACGTACTTATATACTAAGTATAATCTAAACAACTATTACTCCCTGTGAATTAGGGATAATGCAATATACTCTTGGACGCCTTACAAAGCATATGTGTCTAACAAAAATATACTAACAAAGTAAAGAGAAGGGTTAACACGGGTTCCTAACAACTTTCAACTAGAATATGGTAGATATGGAAAATAAGATTCATACATCTACCAAGTTAATTCCATTTATTATATCTCGGATTTTACCCTTGGTTGTAGGACAATAATTCCAAGGTAACCACAAAACCAATCTTTAGGAGGAAAGATGGCTTGTTTCCTACCAGAGAGGAATCCCTTGATAACTAAACACAAAGGCCAAAAATATTTTCAAAGAAACAATTTTAGGGATTTTAATGGATGAAACAAGTGGCTAACATTGGGTACAGAGTCAAAATCACAAGTTAAATGATAGTTCTTGGCAAAACAATTTCTTCACAGAGGAAGAATAATTACTCTTTTATAATCAATTCCTTGATTTCCTGGCGGTAAAGAAGAAAAATGAACAGTCCATTAACATTGGAATCAAAAGATGAATCCAATATTAAATTTAGAAGAAAAAGTTTGCGGATGCTTGAAATCAAAGCACCAGAGCACTAACATATGAATTTTGATTCAATATACACTTATCCAAGCATACAAGATAACAAAATGAATAAAATAACATGAAATACATTCACAATAAGGAAATGAAATACAGACTGTAATAAGAATAACACAATAATCTATGGCAAAAACTTGCTTGGCTCTACAATTTTAATAACTTGGAAACTTTGTTACAAAAAGGTCTTTCTTTCTCACGGGTTTCAACCCTCATTTCATTACAAAATCATGCTTAAATACATCAAGATTTCTCCTTGAGCTGTTAACTCCCTACATCCTAAAAATAAGCATTTGTAATTGCCTTATTACATCTGTCAATTAACTCCTAACAAGCTAATCTCCTTAACTACTTAGGAAATTTATTGACTTATTATAAATATGTTTGTCTTCAAAATAGATAGATCCTGAAGATAGAATTCTTCATTGAAGTAATTTGTATTTCATGTTGCCAAATTTTTCTATAGTATTCCATTGATCGCCAGATGGCAGCTCCAGACTTTCCATCTCCTTTTCTAGCACTCTTAACTTCACATGGTCCACATATGAGATAGGTGGCAGCTGAGCATCAATTGTTCTGAATGTATTTACTAGCTCGAAGCCCATTGCCAACTTATCAATTATAGCTTTCTCAGATAAGAACTGAGTCATGTCCTCAAGCTTTTTGTGATCTAATCCGGATTTAACCAGCAATGCCTGATATTCAGAATGGGAAATAAGTCTTCATCTTCTTCCCAAAAATAAGGCAAACCATTTTGAAATAGTGACATAAATGAGCTTTTAAAAGTTTTCACCTGATGCAACATTGTATAAATATTTGCTTGAATTGTTTCAATATGCTAGTGATTTCCCACCACTTTCCTGGCCCAAGTGATTACTGCAATCATATCCTTAATTCCCATTTTTCTTAATTCCTCTTCGAACAGAGTGTTGAGGAAATTTATTGTATTTATGGTCGTTTCTACTGGTTTCTGTTCAAATCTTCCTTTATAGCTGTACAACTTTGTTTGGTTGCATTAATCACCATTTCCTTATCCTTAATACAATTTAAATATGGTCTAATCTTGGTGGCCTCTGAAATTATCATATCCCAAAGGAGATTTCTAGCTCCTTGCACTGGTAACTTCCCTGGCAGCTGCTTCACCAATTTTTCATTCTTGTCCAGCAACTCTTTATTCTTACTCTCTAATAGTTTCCTCTCTTCCTCTTTCTTTTTGATTTCATCAACTAAGTTTTTATTTTGACTCTTTAAACCAGTTATATCCTTGTCTCTTACGCCAACTTGTGACATAGCCTTTATAATGGCCTCAGTATTTGTTTATGTACTTTGTTGTTTTATTTGTATTGATTCACTTTTATTTTTGTCTTCTTTTTCCTTCTCCAAAATAAACTGGTTCTCATTTAATACATCTATTTTGTAGTGGGAAACTTATTTCCTTTTCTCATTGATTTTTCTCTCCAATAAGCTTCAATAATTTAGATTTGCAATCATTCAATTCCTAAGATAACAATTATTTTTCTTTTTCTAACTCTATTAATTTAGAGGCTTGAATTAACTAGGTTGCTGGAATTTTCAATTTATTTTTTAGAAAATAGATAATGTTGTCCTTCTCAGCTAAAATTTTATGTCATTTTCCCTTTATTAACCTCACTATCCATAGATAACATATCTCCCTAAATATTTTTTATCTCCTCTTGATGCACTTTGTTCCCCACATTTTCTTGTCTCAAATGATTTTCTATCTTAGAAACTATGGATGGCATATTTGAAACCTACAAAGTAGCTTTAATTAAGTCATTATAAATGAATTCCCCAGTTTATTTATATAAATGGATCATATCAGGTACTCGGATGTCTTTCAAGTTCAATTTCATCTCAACAATTTTATTTCTAGTAGCTACTGCTAGATTTAAAGTATTTCTTGCATGGTGTTTAAGAGTAACTAATGAAACTTCCTTTTTTTGAAATATTTTTTACTTCTTGGTACAGATTCAAGGATTCATTTGAAAAAATATTATTATCTTTCTTATATTTATCATACAGGTCATTTCTAGGTTTGAATTTGTCACTGGATTTTTCCTGTGCTTTTGAAAATTCATATTCTTGGATTTCAAAGGCTGGGCCTTTAACCTTTTCCTTTTTTTTCTTACTTTCAGCCTCAACTATTTCTCCATCTGATTCACTATTTTTTCCTTTTGGGTGCCTTTGATTCTTTATCCTCAACCTCCACAACTTCTGAATGAGTCATTTTACCAGTTATTTCCACTTTACTTGGGTTGGAATTATCATTATTGTTGATTTAACTATGGCATCATGATTCACTTGTAGAGTTTTTGTATCCTCCATATCTAAATGATAATCCATTAAATTATCCCTTTCGGCTAATCCCTCCACCATCTGATGTTCAAATCATTTATTCTTGTTCAGTTGTTTCCTCTGAGAGATAATGTGATGTGGGTCATAATTAATTGAAGTAGCCTTCTCAAAATTCATTTACCATAGAAGACCTTCAACCACAGGGAGTGCAGCCTTACTTTTTATGATAAATGTTCCAACTTTTCAGGGAAATTTAATCTCATAAACTTTCCTAAAATTTATAAAGAGCTCATTTTCTACAATCAAATTCGGTCTAATGAACTATAAAGAAAAAATTGTAGGTGTTAAGAGTGTTGGTAAGATATATGGTTCATGGGAAAAACCATAAACTTTTATTATAGTGTGTTCCTTTAGCAAAAACTAGTCTCCCATTCTTCTATCAAGAGAAAACTACAATATTTCCTGCATCTCTCGAAAAACTCTAGGAAGCTTACTCTAAAACATCACTCTATATATCTCTCCCATTATAAGGTTCATGTAATTGAAGATGTTATTGTTGATCTTTGCAGTAAGCAACATCTCTGGAAATTGCATATTTTCGTCATTGAAGAACAAAATATCCTAACAAAATACGACTGGAATCTAGAATGCATGGTTGTGTGGAAATTCACTAGTTGAGAATGGATATTCTCATCCAGGAATTCATCATATTTAAGAATAGTTAACTGATGGGACTGTGACTCCGATTGACTCATACTCATTTTAATCAATAAACTCTGTAACAACTCTGGTACAAATCTATCTACATCCTGTTGATGCATTTGTAATTTCGCAATGTATTCACTTGTATATTTATTATTGTATTTTGTTGTAATCTCACAGATCACATAAGGTTATAAATAATACATACCAAAACATGCATACCTAATAGAGACAAGAGATAAGAACAATTAGATGAATTAACAGATTATATTAACATGAATGGTTCCATACAATACAGAGAACTGAACCGACTTCTCTTCTAGCTCAACAGTCTAATATATATGATTACAAAACAGTTACAAAATAACTACCTGTCGGTTCGGTGAACTGACACGACCTCAGGTGGCCGACCTAATCTCTAGTTTAGTCGGACAGCCGACTTAGTCAGCCAATCGACTAAGTTGGCTATCATTCAAGTTGACTTACTGACTTGCTCCTCCAACATCTCCCCCATGAACAAAACGTTTCTTCGTCCTGAAGAAACAAGGAGGTACAAAAATCTTCATGTCTATTTGCCTGGTTTGTTGATAGACTTTCCTGTGGTAAGCAGGTCAGTCTCGTAGTATTTCTTCCGTGATAAAAGACTCTTCCATGTGATCTTGTAACACTTTGTAGGCTTCAGAAAAGGCAGTGTGCTACACCATCAGTAGTCGGATGGTTTCTTCTTTCTGCTCCTCCTTTGTTTCTTGAATCTATGCTTGGAGTGTCGACACCATGCTTTCAAATAGCTGATAAGCTCTTTCGAGCAGTTTGTCGTTGTCGACCTCTACTTGTCCTGGAATTACTGATTGTACAAGGTTTCTGCATTTGTTGAGGAACTCGACCTGTTCTTCATCCTTGTTGTCGAGTTCCTTACGTCTCTGCTGGCTCCTTGTCTTTGTTTCGACTAGTTTTCTTTTTAATTTTTCAAATGATATATGGCACTCCTCTGTCCAGTTGAACTCTTTATCTTCCCTTAATAGTTCTTCGAGTGGATAGGTCATATCTGAATAATATCTTATGAATTTTCTGTAATAACATGTGTGGCCAAGTAACACCCTGACTTTTTTTGGGTTTACTGGTGGTTTTAGGTCAAGGATAATTTTGATTTTTGCAAATTCGACCTTAATACCTTCTTTATAGACAATGTTCCCTAATAATATCCCTATGGGGGTCACAAATATGCATTTCCTGATGTTCAGGGATAGTTGAATTTGTCGACATCTCTCCAACATAATCCTTAGCCACTTGCAATGGTCCTTTAACATGGAGTATATTGTCCAATCATCAAAGTAGACTTCCATGGTCTTGTAAATATATTCTTGAAATGTTTTGACAACAATTCTAGAAAATACTGCAGGTGCATTTTTTAATCCAAAAGGCATAACCTTATAAGCAAATGAGCCAAATTCACATACAAATGTTGTTTTTTTCTGATCCTCTTTGGCTATTGGCACTTGGTTATAACCTGAGAATCCATCTGTAAATGAGTAGCCTTCATGTCCTGCAACCTCATTTAATATTTCATCTACATAAGGAGTTGTAAATGGGTCTGTCAGTGTGACTTTATTTAGTTCTCTAAAGTTGACACAAATTCTTAGTTTGGTCAGATCATGTTTCTTAGGTTGTACAACCATTGAACTTTCCCATTCTGATTGGTCAATAGGATAGATGATGCATACTGCAAGCATGTTATCAATTTCCTTTTTGACTATCTCTTTGTATTTGTGAACTAGCTTGTATGGCCTTTTTTTCACAGGTCGAACATCAGGTTTAGTGTCAGTTTTCATTTCACCCATTTCATGAACTAAGCCTTTGAGGTGTTTATAATCTCTAAAAAATACATCTTGGAACTCTTTTAATAAGTTCACTATCTCTGTGGTCTACTCTTCACTCAAGTAATCACCAATCTTTGCCATTTTTGGTCGGTCATCATTTGAGATGTCGAATTCTCTAGTTTTGACTTTCGCATCTAGCCATTCTGGTGCTTTGGCTTCATTGATTGGTTGGATTCCTTCTTTAAACTGGGAGAATGTGGCAGGGAAGTCAGCTGTAGAAATTTGGTCGGTTTCCTCCTTGTCGGTTGTATCAACTTTAAGCATCGTACGAATAGGTTTGGTCGTTTCGACATGGTTTGATTTCCATCTAAAGCTTTTCCATTCTGTATTTTCATTTTCTAGCTGTAGTCTTATCGACTGTGGTATTGTCTCAGTTTGTATATTGTTACAGTTCCTTGTGTGACAGTTATCTTTTAAGGGTTTATTTTCTATCGGTTGTATAAATTCTTTAATCTATTTTGTTGTTTCGACCAAATTTTCATTTTGTGGGATAAAGTTGAAATCTTTAATGAAATTTTCTCTGATTTCATGCCATAATAATGTTTCACCTCTAGCTTCTTCCATTTTATACCATTTGTTTGGTAAGTCGGAGAGAGTTGATGGAAACAGGTGTGGCCATGTTCGTTCATCCTTGTATCCAAGTCTTCTCCATTATTTTTCACATGTCTTAATATGATCTTCTGGATTCTGTCCTTGAATGAATATAGGTATATGATCCTGTTTGATTAACTTCTTTCCTCCAAATCTTTCTACAAAGTAAGTTGAAGCTACTGTCTAGGTCTGCAGTCTTGTTTAATGGGTATCCCACCATATAGCAGCTTGTCCTGTAAAAGTTTCTACTAAACTTTGTAGTCAACCATGTTCACCAATATTTTTGGAAACTTGTTCTATGTGCATGACTGGTGATTCTCTTTCCTTATATCTTGGTACTTGTGTAGTATTTTTATTGGTATGTTTTAAAGTAGGGTATTCCCTAATTTCTTCTCAAATATTTTTGGGACAATGGACACTATGAAGCACTGTTGGGTGGGTTTTTCTGTACTTTTTGAATAGTCCAACACCCTCTTGCTTGTGTTTCTTAGTTCTTGACTTCCCAATCATATAATTCTGCATCTAAATTATAACCGAATGAGTCTTGATTTCCTAAGTAAAGTGCACCATATGTGTTACGTTCTGTGTAATATTTGTTATTCTCTATCTAGTAGAGTTGTCCGATATCAACTTATTCATTGATAGGTTCTATCCATGGTTCTCCTTGGGATGGATGAATAGGTACAATGACCTTTTTTCCATTTCCTTTTAATTTGATTCTCTCTTTGTCCAGGGATATCGATTCTTTCATCTTTCTACCCCAAGGTCGACCGACTAACATTGGGAAGGAACTGGATCCTTCCTTAGGGTCAATGATTTCGAAGTCGACTTTGGTTGAGATTCCTTTTATAGTTGTATCAACATTTTTCCAGAGTCCAATAGGTTCAATTAGGCCTTGGTCAGCTAGTTTCAGGTATATTCCTGACTCATATAGTCGAGGTCTACCCATTTGTTCCCAAGTGTCATGAGTCATGATGTTTACTTGTGATCCAAATTCGAGCACTACTTGTCGGACATGGTATCTTTCGATTTCTAGGTCGACAAGTGGGTCGGCATCACTTTTATCTTTTTTATTTAAGCTGCAGATATTCTTTGTTTGTTTTTCAATGTTGTTGTGTTTTATTTCATATAGCAAATCGATGAATTGGGATACTGAGTTGTCTTTTTGTATGAACTGTATTAATTCCTTTATTGTGTTATGTTGATTGTCATTAGCCTCTTCCTATCATGCAAATTCTTTGAATACATTTGTTGCCTCTTTATATGCTTGTTTTTCTTTAAGTAGATCAGGGTAGACATTCTTTTCTTTTATTTTGCTGATTTTTGGGTTATCACTTCCTTTTTTTGTCCCTTGTTGGGTTACGATACGCAAATTCTTTGTGTTTATTACATCATTTTTTTGCACGCACGACAAGAAATTAACATTATTCTTTTTATTTATTTTATCCAGCATGGTAGGGAAATCCTCTAAGGAGTGATCCCCTACTCCGCAACTAGTACAAAATTTGAGGTTAGTTTTGTCTTTATATGGACAGTCTGAATACCGATGTCCCTCCTTATAACATGTAAAGCATTGGATGGGTCAATGTGGTCGGTTGTCTCGATTTCTAGAGAATCGACCTCGACCTTCATAGCCTCCACGTTGATTGTCATACCGGTGCTCATATCTTCGACCTTCATATCTCTGATTGTTCTGATTGTTTGGTAAGTTTTTTTGCTCATTATTTTGTGCAACTGCAGTGGTATGGTAGACTGCATGATAATTTTGTCAGTTCTTTAGGTTCAGATGGAAGTCGGCTATGTTATGATTTTTAGTTTCGCAGATTGCACACCAAGATGCCTTTATGTTATTCATGTTGAACCGCCAATATTTTATTGAGTGGTCCCCATGCTCTTGGTAGATGTCGCAAAAACATTTCATCTACACGAACCAAACGTCCTATCGGCTGATTTCTTGTCGACAGTTGTCTTTTGAATGTCCAGTCGTCGAGCACTTCGTGCACTAGATATCCTAACTTTTGAGGTTTAATTCTTTTAATGACTTATGCACAATCTCAAGCTGTTCTTATAGTCTATGATCAGTGGAGTATGATGGTATGTCCTCATCCATTTCCACTTGGAGAGGTTTTGTAAGCGCATCTTTGTAAGACTTGAATATTTGCAAACTTATGTGTCGGTGGATTTTTTGAGATAAACCTGCAAGAGACCAATGGATTAATAATTGTTCATCTATAACATAGTCCAGTTGTCTAAGAAGGTGTTTCCATTGGTTATCATAATCATGGACAGTTTCTCCTGGATTCTATGATGTTGTTTTTAATTTCTTTGCTGCCAGATGTTTTGCATCTGGAGTTTTGAAAAATGATAGAAATTGCGCTTTGATCTCGACTTTGGTTGCTCGAGGTTGTCTTTCAAAAAATTTCATATGCCAAGTTAATGCCCTTTTCCTCAAGGCACCGACAAAATGTGCCATCTTCCTGTCTTCGTCCGTAACTTGGTTATCCTCCCAAGTCGACTCACAGATGAACCAGTGTTGTCTGGGGTCCTCATCCCCCTCATATAGAGGAATATGTGCTGACCCGTGACCCATGTCAGAATCACTGTCGCTGCTTTCAAGAGGTGGCGGTGGTGGAGGTGGGGGTGGGGGTGGTGGGGCTATTTGCTTATTCCTCTCTGCAGAACTATCGTTGATGGAACTTTCATCTCCGTTGGTTGTTTTTGTCATTTTGTCTTCGACCAACAGTCGGTTGATTTCGACTTCTTCTGTTGATGTCCAACTGTAGCTACCTGTCCGCAATTCTGAATGTTCTGTGTCCTCCAAACCTGTATTTGGCAGGGGGGTGCTCCTTCATATGTCGGTAAAAGTAAGTGGATACTTCAGTTGGAGGGTACCGCTTGAAGGATAATCCAATTTCCTTCTTCTAGTCGATGGATAATGAGGTGTCTTCCAGTTTATGTCTCGTCATCTAGTCGGCTCCATATACCAAAGTCACCAAATCCTAGTCGGAGGTCCTCTTCGACAATAATTTGTATCCGGGTACGTGGATTCAATGGAGATAGAGTTGTTCCTTCTTAGGGATCTTCTAATTGGAGAGATGTTGGTTGCTCTATCTACAATTATTCTTCTGTAGGGGATGCCTCTTCTTCCATGCCTTCTTCTTGTCGGTCATGACCCGACTCTAGCAGATTTCTTTCCTGGTCGGTTGCCCTAGTACTCATTCCTCTATGCAGCGCTAAGGCTCTTTCTCTTCTTTCTTCCCTCCTTTGTTGTCTCTCTTCCCTCTCTATTTTCTGAACGTTCGACATACCTTTGTGTGATACTATCTTCTTGATTTCCCTTTTGGTCGACTTCTCATTACTGGTGATTGATATCTACTTCTAGTTGACTAGAATCCACTCCACTTTATCCCGACATATGACCAGCTACCCCCCCATAGCCTACCCGACTCTTTAGAAAGCCCGGATAGTTCGGTCTACTTGCTTAGGAAGTATTCCCACTCCCTTTAGGCAATGATTTTTTCCCACCTCTTTTGCTTTTCTGCCCAGTTAGGGTTTAATGGTGGTCTGTGAAGTGATGGACGAGGTTTGACAATATGACCCACTCCCTTCTCGATCAGGAAGTTAAACATCAAGGTCAGTAAGGAAAATAGAAATTTCTAGGTGAAGTCTATGTAAAATTCCTCCTTGATGGTTTCCACCAAAGTCTTGTCTTCTACTACTTGCTCCTCATAGAAGTCGTCGGCAATTTTTTTGAACCACTCCGACAAGTTTGTTCTTCCCCCTCGGATCAGTTTTTCTAGCAACTATTGATATTTAGTTCCTTCCAGCTTTTTCATCCAGGATTTTCTTCAGAAGTTGGGGCACTGATTCTACAAACTTCTCATGTGTTTCTATAAAGAATCTTTCTTTTTCTTGTGCAATCGTCAATCTATTTCTTCATGCGTAATTCTACAAATAATTTGCAATTTTACATTCCCACCAGTCCTTAATCTCCTGTTCCGATATCATCTGTTTGCATACATCTCAGACATGTACTACCGGAAATGGAACCAATGTTGTAATCTCACAGATCACATAAGGTTATCAATAATACATACCAAAACATACATACATAACAGAGACAAGAGATAAGAACAAGTATATGAATTAACAGATTATATTAACATGAATGGGTCCATACAATACTAAACCAAGTTCTCTTCTGTCTCAACAGCCTAATATATAGGATTACAAAAAAGTTACAAAATAACTTCCTGTCAGTTCAGTAAACCGACACGAACTTAGGTGGATGACGTAATCTCTAGTTTAGTCGGCTAGCCGACTTAGTCAACCGATCGACTAAGTCGGCTATCATTCAAGTCGACTTACCGACTTGCTCCTCCAACATATTTCATTGTACCCCGATGGAGATGCTTTTTCGTCCGATCGGGAGAGTCATTAACAAAATAAATTCATGTAAAGTCATTGAGATTAACCCTCCATTGTAAGTCAGGGAAATAGGCCCCACAGTTGAGTCATATTAGGGTGATTAGATTCTCCTAGTGAAGTCGACCCTGTAGAGTAATTGTCAAGTGTAAAACAAGTATAAATAGAGAGTGAGACTCTCTATTTAAAACACACACTCACTCAATAGTATCACATGAGTGAGAGAGGAGTATCTCACACAAGTGAGAGAGAGAACAACTATCAGAGATCATCTTTGTATCTTTGGGTTTTACTTTTTCTATTGGTGCTTATTCTATCTGTGAGGAAGTTGCAAGGTTTTCTCCTTATGGTTTCCACAAGGAAAAATATGTGTGTCTCTTATCTCTTGTGACTATTGTTGTGCATGTTAATCTCTCAGATAAGATCCTACATCATATTGATTAAACGATAAAAATATAACATGGTATCAGAGCTAACCTCAAAAGAAGACACCATGCAGCTGCAAAAGCTATGGCTTCTTACTTTTTGGGTTTCTCTCCACGGATCATCAGCACAAGGAGGCTAGGATAACTCTCCATTGAAGGGCGCAAGTTTCTATCGAAGCAGAATCTGATTTTAAGAATTTTGAGTTTTTGGTCTGTCACTACTGCGGGAAATTAGGGCTTTTCACAGAAATGGAAATTTTGAGTGAGCCTAGCATAGGTGATCCGGAGGATTATTCATCTTCAAGTTACACTGATCCAATATGGTATAGTAGTAGTTAATCTATGGTTTTAACTCATATTCTATCCATTATATGCACATGTCACGCAGATTATCGCATGCCGCGTAGCTTATCGCATGCCACGCAGCTTATCGCATGCCGCGCAGCTTATCGCATGCTGCATAGTTATGTAGGGGCCGCGTAGTTGTGCACCGTCAAGTGAGCGTCGAATGGTTCATGGAGGTTAGGCATATGCTATGACATTTGTATGCTGCGACAGCGGATCGGGTATATGACGAAGTCCTTATATGCCGTGACATTTATATGCTGCGAAGTTGATGGTGACATCAAACGGTTATGTTACATGTGGCATAGCCCAGTGGCGGTCGTTGCAACGTGTTGTAAGGTAGCGTATGAGCATGGAGTTGGTTGCAACGTTTCGGGGATCTGAAACGTCATGGTAACATAACGCTTGGGCAGCGATTTGGCGAGATTGCATGGTTCAGTTTTAGCATATGGTTGTAACGATAATAAAGAAGATAATAGCTGTAATGAAGGAGGGAGGCGAATCCGTTACTTATCCTCCCACTGAATGCTTAAATAGGCGATTCTGGCCACTTTAAGGGGACACAGAGTGTTAGAGCATAGAGCTTCATTTTTCTATATGAGAAACTTAGGGCATTGCTATGAAGTACATAGACGTTGTTCGTTTTTGAAGTCGACATTCTTTGTTATAATTTAGCTTGCTTTGCCTTTCAAAGGCTAATTATAATTTCCAGAAGAGAGGTCTTAAAGACTTCATACAACATTCTGTTTACAGTTGCTGAAGTTGATTCCAGAACCATTTTTGTACCATTTTAAAGTGATTAATTGGATCGGTACCCATTGGAGAGGGACCCGGAGACGTATCCTAGTGGAGGGGGTGAACTCTGTTATCAACTTCTATTTGTGACTCTCTGATTTTGTGTTTTTCTTTCGTATATCTGATTATCAGTGTGGTTTTCCCCTTTTCTGTTATGAGCATTTAATTTATGTTAATGTTGTTCCATTAATTAACCTGTTGAACGCATTCTTTTAAAAATAACTTTTAAATGCACATAAGTTGAGGTCCGACGGACCATGTTATGGTATCAGAGCAAGTTAACTGCTTGTGCAAGTTTGTGAATGCTTACCAGGTCCAGGTTAAATCTTGGTGAAGGAGAATTAATTGAAGTAGATCCTGAGATTGGCTCAAGGAGAACATTCTCAAGAACCATGTCTTCTCCATGAGGGGAAGAAGAAGGACATACAGAACGGGAAAAACCTGTTATGTCATAAACTAAGTTTTCGGAGGCTTTTATGAGCATGAAATCCATGATTGAAATTCTACTCAATGAGCGAGCAGAAAGGAAGAAGAAAGAAGAAGGATATTCATCCAGAGATGCAGAAATGAAGAAGGAAGAAAAGGGTAAAGGAGTAGGAGGTGATGGTGATCCTCCTGAAACTAATCAAACTTTCTCTTCTTCTCATACTTCTCATTCGAATAATGCAATTCCTAAGATGCCTTATTTCAAATTGGATGTCAACTTTGAATTACCTATTTATAATGGAGATTTAGATGCTGAAAAGTTAGACAATTGGATCAAGCAGCTTGAAGTATATTGCAGGGTGCAGGGCATTACTGATGACCCTTCCAGGATTCAATTGGCCACTTTGAGAATGAGTGGAATGGCTCTTACTTGGTCGGAGAGCAAGATTCAGTAAGATATTCGAAAGAATGGTAAAATTATTTTAGTTTGGAATTAATTCATTGAAGTATTAAGGAAGCAATTTTATCCTTTAGGTCATATGCAACAATTAATAATGAGCTGGAAAACTTTTAGACAAGCTAAAGGACAAAGCATTCAAGAATATACTCATGAATTTAGAAAGAGGGCTATTGCATTGAATGTTGCATTGGATACATAGGAAACTCTTCTTAAGTACATTGGTGGTATGCATTCTTATCTGCGACATACCTTGTTGATGTTTAACCCCAGTATCGTGGATGACGTATGTGTTCAATCTACACATTTAGAAGCTAGTGGTAAGCATGCTAATGATACTTTTGTGAAGAAATCCTTTAAAACTGATAGTAAATCGAAGGGGAAAAAGAAGATGGCTACTGTTAAAAAAGAGGGTGAAACGCCTACATGTTCGCATTGTCAGAAGGGACATGATGTCTCTAAGTGTTGGAAACTTCATCTGGAGTTAAGGCCAAAGAAGTACGGAGGAAACAAAGATAAAGGCAAAGAAAAAGCTACTGCAATAGTTATTCAAGACTTGGGATCCGACTCAGGTGATGAAACAAAGGTTACAGCCGTCGAAATCCAGGGTAAGAATAAAAGTATCTCACTTCCCATTGATGCAAAATCCACTTCTAGTGCAAGTACAAATCTTCCATCTACTTCTAAGCAAAATGATAAAAATAGAAGTGCACTGTTTCATGTTCGTGTCATTACAAATCACACAAATATTGATACATTGTTTGATAGTGGTTTTGTTGAGGCCTAGAAAATCGTAGGCAACAACAGCAAGGGATTCTCCTCAGTCAATGTTCCCAACTAGCCCATGACTGTTTGGTATAGGGAATCCATCCGGTTTGTGGTCCGGCTACCATAGGTCAAGTAACAAAAAACGAAGGTTTTACAGGTTACGGCCCGGTCCACCGTGTATATTTTTGTATTTTTGTTTTTGACTTGAAGTATGATATGCACGTGCCTAATTAACAATGTAGGGTGATAAAGATGCAAAGAGTAGTCACAATGTGATGCGTAGGTTCTTACCTCTCATCTTAGCACTCACAAGCATCCAAATCATGCAAGAAAATAAATACTAACTAAACTATCTCTAGAGAGATGGGTATTAATTCATGAGTAATGCACCCCTGTTCATGTGTTATGGCAAATCATAGATAGTTGTTCTTATAACCAAACATATAAACATGAATAAAAGTATATATGATAAGATAGCTCATGATCAACAGTTAAAACTACCATTACTCATAGTGGAAAAAGACATCATAAGGGTATTGAAGGACATTCAGACAAGAACATAGGTTCAAGAAATTAGAACGCTCTTACAGCTAATGAGACATAGCTGAAAATGAAATAGTTCACATTCAACATTGCTCATTTAATCACATTGACATATTCCAAAGAGCACTTCCTCCAACAGGTAAAATTTGCAGTCTCTGGTTGTAAAACGAAATAGTTCCTCTTACAAGCATTAAGTAACAAGTTTTTCCAGGGAAAAATCCCTCATTGGTTCTAACTTTCACATATTGAAGCTAAAACAGTTGACCGCCTGGGCTACCCACAAGCGTGAGACCTTTCAGTTCCCCAAACGCTTCATATCCCTCTATATTTTCTGTATGCACTCATGAACTATTTGGTAACTGATCGATTTTTAGGTCTGCGCCTTTGTAGCTACTGCTTTTGTCTTCTACTCCACTTGTCCTCCTTGCGATCCTGCTAGTTTTGGCTCTACCTTCACCAAACCGCCCATCTTCCTTTGCGCCGTCGTAGTTTGACCAATCTCCGAAAAATACCTGCAATCAAACGACGTACATCATTCATTGGGATTGCATTCAAATCATATCAACTAAAATGGCTAAGCATTAAGAGAGGCCATGTACAGTGTTATTGCCACAAGGATTAACAAACACTGGCACTACTCCTTCGTCTACCTATGGGCTCGAAGGAAAACACCCATGACAGGAAATGAGAACACATCGGACACTCAGAGCACTGGCATCGAAAGCTAAAAGTCCTACCCCAGCCACAACGACGGAAGAGAAAGAGGTTACAGACATGTGACCGGAGGGCGGGAAAATTCCCAATCAGGAATCAGAAGGACATTGACATCGGAAGATGAAGGCTTTGCATAGCCGCAACGGTGAAAGGGAAAAAACTACGGACCCACGACTAAAGGCAGACTCGCATCGGCGGTCGAAGCCATTTACACCTCGGGTGCTTAACCGCTTTGGGAGCCGCAACAGCGGAAGACAAAAGTACAATAGCCTCCAATCAAACATAATTTTGATGCCTGATCTATAAAAAAATATTAAGTGTTTCGGACAACTCTTAAAATTTAGCAATGGTCATGAGCCTGTTTCACCTTTGAAACAACGGTTTCTTCAAGGAGCAAAATCTGATTCATTCACGACCAGCAAACCAAGCTTACATCTACGACCCACCAAAATCTCAAACAAAGACAACTTTTGAAACAGGCCAAGAGTCAATTTTTAGAAAACATCCAAAACTAGAGCATGACCAAGGATTCACGGATCCAAATGATTAAAAACAACTCTAAATCATGAGGAGGGGACCAAAATTTAAGAAATTTGGGGAAAATTGTTGCGGCCCCAACAATTGGCGACTACCTAGTGAACCTAGACCTTTGGACAATTTCTTCCTTGAGTAATAGACTGTTTGATATTACAACCACCATGTTGAATTCTTCTAGATATATGGATTTCCCAAAGGCAATATACGTACTTTTAAACATTGAGGGTAGTCCAATTTCGGAAAATGGAAACCAAGATTTCAAAGTCAAGATAACTCTTTTGAGGCCAGGAGTATGAGTTTCATTTTTACCTCTGTCTTTGGGTAGCCTCCAGCTTGGACACCACAGGATCGTAACATCTGGTAAACAGAAATATTCATTTGTTCCTCATTCCCATGCCATTGTGCACTTTTTTGTGCTTTTGTGCTTTTGGACTTTTGTCCTTTGAGTCTTCCTCATGCCTTTCTTTCTGAATTTTTATTCAGGCTCCTCTATCCATAGTGTCCTTTTGTGTGAGAGATGTATTTAATTTTCAGGTCACGGACGGAGAAGAACTTTTAGCAATTTTATACTCATATGATTTAGTACTTTGTTTTGATATACATTTATTCCTTAGGAGTTTTGACTCTTTTAATCCTTTTGGCTTTCAATTCTTGGCATGAGATCATTTATATATAATATATTGTTTACCCTGCTTCCTTTCCATGGGTCTTTTTCTGTCACCCCCTAGGAAATTTTTCAACTGTGAGAGGGATGGAGCCTCGAAATAGTATTCCAGACCCTTCAATCTTGAGTTACTTTATAGGGATTAAGCAGGACTTCAATGCGTTCATAGCCATTTAGGAAAACTGCTAAACTAGAAGAAATTCCATCAGATAAAACCATAATACACAGTCTTATAATCAAGGATTTTAGTCAGTCTAGAATTCTAATGCTCTCCATGCAACCAAAGCTTGATTCTTTTTATTAAAATCAAACATAAAATTTAAACTAAAACCAAACTAAACTTCATAACTCAAAGACTCAAAAAGACGACCAAACCAGATTATTTATATACAAGACAGTAGAACTCAAACAGAACTAAGGAAAAATAAGGCTTGAGAACCAAACCATTCACTGGTAAGTTCTCTTCCCACCCCTGGAGATCTTGCAACTTATAAGTAGAAGGGCCAAGCTTTGCTGCAATCTGAAAAGGAACTACCCACAACTGCTGGAATTTAGTATGCTTTCCTTTCTCATCATGGGGGTGATCCCATTTGAGAACCAAATATCCTACCTCAAAATCTTTTGTTCCTGCCTTATGTTTGTTGAACCATCTCTTTATCACCTCTTGCTGTTGCTTAAAGCACTCTCTGGCTTTAGATCAAGATTCTTCCACTTTCAGGAGATTATAGATCCTTATTTGCAAAACTTCATCATCCAATCCTCTAGACTCTTGAGCTATCATGGAAGAAGGTAGCATGATATTGGGAGGAAGAATGGATTCTTTACTGTAAACAAGGGTATATGGAGACACTCCTAGTGAAGACTTAGGGGTGACTCTATCAGCCCAAAGGGCATTCGGTAGCGCTGAGTGCCAACTCCTCTGGTTCTCTATTACAGTCTTTTTTAAAATTCTAATCAGATTTTTGTTAGAGGATTCATCCAGGCCATTTCCTTATGGATAGTAATTAGCAGAATAATGCAATTTTATTCCTTTATCGTGAGAAAAAGCAGTTAATTTAATTGATGAAAATTATTTAGCGTTATCAAAGACTAACGAAACTGGAACTCCAAACTTGATCATGATATGATCTTGTAGGAAACTGATGACCGCGTCTTCATTTATCTTGTGCAGTGGGACAGCTTCGACCCAGTGAGTGAAATAATCAGTCGCGGTCAGAATCTACTTGTGTTGTAGGGAGGAATTCACTTTTATTTCTCCAATAATATCCAACCCCCATTGCTCGAACGGCTCAGTGATTGTCACAGGCTTTAGGGGTGCTACTGCTTTAGGTTGTCTCCCACTACACCTTTGGCAAATATCGCACTTCCTGGCATGTGTGTGTGCATCTTTAAAGATCATAGGCCAATAGTAACCAGCTCTGAGGATTTTGTGAGTTGTATTATCTCCCGAATAATGTCCCCTAGCAGGCCCGTCATGCAAATCTGTCATTACTTTCTTCGCATCTTCTTTCTCTAAGCATCTAAGAAGAACTCCGTCATAATTTTTTCTGAATAATAATCCTTCAACAATTTGATAGGCAGCTGATTTAAGACGCAGTGCTCTTCTTTGCTTAGAATTCCAATGTTCTGGAAACAGTCCTGCCTGCAGGTAATGCACGAGGTCCCTATACCAAGAATCAGGAGCTGTGAACAAAGGGCATACATCCATCAAATGTAGTTCGGCCTCGTCTTCCCAGGCGCGTTCATTATTGTTCCCATTTTCCCTCATTAGTTTGCACAGTCCCTGCCCTTTAACTATAGAAGCTGGCTTAAATTCGAGGTCGTACTCTTGAAGAGTTGTTACCCAATTTCCCCTTCTTTCTCCTAACTCCTTCTGTACAAAAAGGGACCTTACAGCTGGGTATGGTATGATCACCTTGGTTCAATTTTTTAATATATAAGGCCTGAATTGTTTCACTGCTTTGAATACCGCGTAAGCTTGTTTATCAATGGCTAGGTAATTTAATTCGGCCCCTTGCAGACCAGTGCTCATGAAAGATATTGGGAATTCATCCCCCCCATCTTCCTCTTGGGTAAGCACAGCTGCCAGTGAATCATCAGATGCAAAGGTATACAGAATAAAGTCTTTGTCGAAATATGGGATTTTCAGGGAGGGTGCATGTGCAACAGCAGTCTTGATTTTTCTGAAGACATTCTTTTCAATCTCAGTCCATTTGAATTGTGCATTTTGCTTCACCATTTGCTGCAGAGGCTTGACAATCCGAGCGAAATCAGGCACAAATCTTCGCACGAATTTAATTGTTCCCATAAATGATTGCATCCCTTTTTTATTATGGGCCAAGGGAATCTGTTCAATGGCCTTGATCCTTTACAGATCAATAGAAATTCCTTTCTTTCAAACTATGTGACCAAGTAACTTACCCTCCGTGACAGCAAACACACATTTTTTGGGATTGAGTGAGATGCCATATTTTCGACAGTGTTCAAAAATATTCCTTAGATGGAACGTGTGTTCTCCTCTCCTTTTTGAGAATATTGTAATATCATCGAGGTATATCACCACACTACATCCAATCAAACCGCGGAAAGCTATGTCCATAGCCCTCTGGAATGTGGCTCTAGAGTTTATAAGCCCGAAGGGCATTCTTCTGTACGCGAAATTTCCCCATTTGGTCCTAAATGTTGTCTTCAACCTGTCTTCTTCAGCTACTAACACTTGATTGTAGCCTGAGAATCCGTCTAGTAAAGAAAATAGTTCATACCCTGATACCATTTGTAGCAGTTGCTCCATGGGTGGGACAAGATAGTTATATTTGTCTGAAGCACGGTTTAAATTTATGAAATCCACGCATAGCCTGATCTCTCCAGATTTGTTCCTTACCGGTACCAGATTTGAGACCCATTCTGAGTGTCTAACCTTAAAAATAATTATGGCATCCAATAATTTCTTAACTTCACTCTGAATCAACGGTTCCAATTTTGGATGCATTTTTCTTAAAGGCTGCTGATACGGTTTGACGCCAGCTCTAATGGGAATAACATGCTTAATGATGTTGGTGTTATATGTTTTCAAATCTTCGTATGTCCAGGTGAAAACATCTTTATATTGTTTGAACAGACTGACAAACTTATCTCTTTCTGCTGGTGAACAACATTTGTTGAGATTCACGTATTTGGGATTCATCTCAGTCCCTAAATTTATCAGTTTGAACTGTAGAGTTGAGATGTGAGTCTTCACGTTTGCTGGTCTTCTGAAATTTTCATTGAGATAGAACATTCTTTCTAAGTTTCTGACTCCTCTTGGGATGAAATTATCATATTTCATCTCGACCTGATGTTCTTCATCATCTATAATCGCCCCTTTAAATACCTCGTCATTTGTTAGGCATTCTATTATCTGTTGATCATCATCGAACACTCACAGGTTGGTGATCATATCAGGGACCGAGGGCCTGAAAAGCAATTCAACGGAGCATCGATTATTAGTAGGCACAAGTCTAGCAGCGGATGTGGCCAACAAGTCAGCTCCTACATTTTTAAGTCTGGGAATTGAAACAATATTAAATGTGTTAAAACATTTGAGCAAATCCCATACCTCATTTTGATAAGCTTTCAGGTGAGGGGAGACACAATGTATTTGGTTCTGGATCTGTTTAACAATTATTTCAGAATCTCCAAAAACTTTGAGATTACTTACCTTTAATTCGATTTCTTTCCTCAAACCTTGCACCAATGCTTCATACTCAGCCGTATTATTCGTACATTCAAACTCTAATCTACAGGAAAGGAAATGTTTATTATTCTTGGGGTCAATAAGGACATAGCCGGCCCCTGACCCTTCTAACGTCTTAGAGCCATAAAAAAAAAAGTCCAAAAATCGCTAACTACTACATGAGAATCTATTCCTACCGCTAAGTTTACTATGTTACAGTCGAATTCATCAGCCTGTGAAAATCGAAGGAGATCAGGCTGGGTGTCTAATGTGTTGCTGGCTTCTTCTGCTTGGTAATTTCCCGGTTCCAACTCAATAAAATAATTTCCCAACATAGAATCCACTAGTTCATTCTTCTCCTCGAGTTGAGTAACGGTGTATTTCATGTGAGGTTCCCTCAAAATATTAATTTGGTTCGGACTTCCTTTATACGGAAGCCACAGATGTGACCAATCAAAAGAAAAATATCCATTTAGTTTGTCCAACCAATATTTGCTCAGGACAAGACCATACGCGCCTGGTATATCAGCCACCCCAATATTAATGACTTGGCACACTTTATCATTTGATGCCAAATAGACTAGGACATCCTCCATCTCACCAATTACCTTTACATCTGTCTGGTCCAACTGAACAACCCTCCACATGGATGGCCTAGGCTGCCCATTTATCTTTTTACAGACTTATATTGGCATGACATTAATGGATGCCCCTGAGTCTAACAGAAACTTATCTACGTTGTGATTGAAAATTTCAAAAGTGAGGAGGAAAGGTGGTTGTTTTCTCTTAGACTTACCTCCAATGCTGGTCTCTCCTATTTCTTCTTCTTCCTGAGGTTGATTGACAGTGGGAAGCTTCTCATCCAATGTTTCAAGTGCTTTCAATAGTCTTTCTTTTTGCTGTGGCACTTTACACATTTCAAATAGTGAAACGTTTTCCCTCGCCTTCTTAATATCTTCCACGATGTCATAATCCATCTGCAATTTAGTAGAATGTGGCTTATCAACATTCATTTTCTCATCAGTGAGCTTGGAGAACGTATCAGTCTGCCTAGGATCCTAGCTGGTAATTGTGAATTCAGGAATTTTATCAGCTGTGGAATTATTTTGAAATTTCTTAACATTCTTTTGCAGCCTTTTGATCTTTGGGAGAATAAGACTATTTTCTTTAATTCGCCCTTGACTCCTTGTTGTCACGTTGGTTCCCATGACATCCTTGTAGCCCTGATTCTTTTCTTCTTCTGCATCAAATAACAAAACAGAATTCCACAAAACCATGGTTTCCTCTTCTTGTTCCTTTGTTAAATTAGTATTTTCTTTTCTTTCTTCTTCTCCATCTTCTGTTAACTTAGAATCCAACAGCTGATTCATAACCAACGTCATTGAGTTTATCCATTGAGGATAATTCCTTTCAGAGTGTGGTTGTTGGTGGAAAGTGAAAAAAATTTCCATTCATATCTCTGTTAGATTCATCGATGCAGCATTGTGAGGAGGAGGTTGAGACTGATTGTTATCCTCTCTTTTCTTATAATAGGTCTTATAGAACTTTTGTGTTTCCTTCTCTTTCTCCAAATCTATGATTTTGTTGGAAAGCTTCTGCATCATTTTTGCCATATTTTCAAAATCTAGCGATTTCTCTTCCTTAGGCTTAGTAGACAATAAGGCTTTCCTTCCCGCACCTTTCTCTCCTTACTGTTCTGGATAATCTTCGATACTTTCTCTTTCAGCCTCTACTACTTCTGCCTCTGCATAGGTTTCTACCAAAGTAGGATTGGCCCTTATTTTGGCAAACATGGCCAACTCAGGGCCTAAAGCTGAAGTATAATATTCAATCAGGACCTTGTTCGAAGGTTTATCTGCTTCAGTAAAATTCTTGAGATATGCTGCAAACCTTTGTGTGAAACTGTGCACCTTTTCCTTTCTCTCTTTCTTCAAGGCGCATAGTCCTTTCATTAGAGCTGCATGAGTCTTCTGAGTCACATATTTACTCCTAAATATCCTTTCAAAGGTATCCCAATCAGGGATAGAGTTTGCAGGAAACTCGAAGTACCATGATGCTGCAGCTCCTTTAAGGGTATGCGGGAACAGTCTACAAACTACATCTTCATACTCCCCAGCCCTTAATGCTTCTATTTCCAAGTAAAAAAATTGTAGGTGGTCATCTACTAATATCCTCTCACTTGGGTCAAACTTGGGAAACATCTTGTCAAAGGCTTGAGGTAGATCATGTAATGGAGGTGTCAGGTTTAAACGTGATCTGGCTCTCCAGGCAGGTGGTGGATTGGCGTTAACGCCTACCATGAGTCTAGGTGGAGAGTGAGGAGGTGAGCAAACAAGAGTGTGAGTAGGAGAACTATGAGGAGTATCAGGGCCTTCTTGATTCAAAGGAAGTACAACTTCTTGTAAGGTTGTTTCCACAAGTTCTTCCCAATCCCCAACCAGCACTGAGTCTTCCAATATAGGACGATCTTTTCTTTTATATTCTCTTCTGGGAAATTCAGGGATGATTCGCAATCCTCCAATCTTCTTCACATATTCCCTAGTGTGTCTTCTCAGATTATTAACAACCTCGTTGTCAACAGAAAACAAACATTCTTTACTCCTTTCTTCTGGAATCGGATTATGAATCCCACTGCTTTTAGAACTATTACTAGTGGAATAATCTCGGGAAAATGGGTTTCCTCGGCCAGACATGCACTGGCGGCCCTCCTTCTAGCAACAAATACTGTTGAGGCCTAGAAAATCATAGGAAACAACAGCAAGGGATTCTCCTCAATCAATGTTCCCAACTAGCCCGTGACTGCTTGGTATAGGGAATCCGTTCGGTTTGCGGTCTGGCTACCGTAGGTCAAGTAACAAAAAACGAAGGTTTTACCGGTTACAGCCCAGTCCACCGTGTATGTTTTTGTTTTTGTTTTTGACTTGAAGTATGATATGCACGTGCCTAATTAACAATGCAGGGTGATAAAGATGCAAAGAGTAGTCACAATGTGATGCGCAGGTTCTTACCTCTCGTCTTAGCACTCACAAGCATCCAAATCATGCAAGAAAATAAATACTAACTAAACTATCTCTAGAGAGATGGGTATTAATTCATGAGTCATGCACCCATGTTCATGTGTTATGGAAAATCACAGATAACTGTTCTTATAACCAAACATATAAACATGAATAAAAGTATATATGATAAGATAGCTCATCAACAGTTAAAACTACCATTACTCATAGTGGAAAAAGACATCATAAGGGTACTGAAGGACATTCATACAAGAACATAGGTTCAAGAAATTAGAACGCTCTTACAGCTAATGAGACACAGCTGAAAACAAAATAGTTCACATTCAACATTGCTCATTTAATCACATTGACATATTCCACAGAGCACTTCCTCCCACAGGTAAAATTTGCAGTCTCTGGTTGTAAAACGAAATAGTTCCTCTTACAACCATTAAGTAACAAGTTTTTCTAGGGAAAAATCCCTCGTCAGTTCTAACTTTCACATATTTAATCTAAAACAGTTGACCGCCTGGGCTTCCCACAAGCGTGCGACCTTTCAGTTCCCCAAATGATTCATATCCCTCTATATTTTCTGTATGCACTCATGAACCATTTGGTAACTGATCAATTTTTAGGTCTACGCCTTTGTAGCTACTTCTTTTGTCTTCTACTCCACTTGTCCTCCTTGTGATCCTACTAGTTTCAACTCTACCTTCACCAAACCGCCCATCTTCCTTTGCACCGTCGTAGTTTGACCAATCTCTGGAAAACACCTACAATCAAACGACGTACATCATTCATCGGGATTGCATTCAAATCATATCAACTAAAACAGCTAAGCATTAAGAGAGGCCATGTATAGCATTATTGCCACAAGACTTAACAAATGTCGGCACTACTCCTTCATCTACCTATGGGTTCGAAGGAAAACACCCACGACAGGAAACAAGAACTCATCGAAAGCTCAGAGCGCTGGCATCGGAAGCTAAAAGTCCTGCCCCAGCCGCAATGGCGGAAGAGAAAGAGGTTATGGACATGTGACCAGAGGGCGGGAAAAATCCCAATCGGGAATCGGAAGGACATTGACATTGGAAGCCGAAAGCTTTGCACAGCTGCAACGGCGGAAGGGAAAAAACTACAGACCCGCGACTAAAGGCAGACTCGCATCGACGGTCGGAGCCATTTACACCTTAGGTGCTTAACCACTTTGGGATCTGAAACGGTGGAAGACGAAAGGACAACGGCCTCTGATCAAACATAATTTTGATGCCCGATCTATAAAAAAATATTAAGTGTTTCGGACAACACTTAAATTTAACAATGGTCACGAGCCTGTTTCACCTTCGAAACAACGGTTTCTTCAAGGAGCAAAATCTGATTCATTCACAACTAGCAAACCAAGCTTACATCTACGACCCACCAAAATCTCAAACAAAGACAAATTTTGAAATAGGCCAAGAGTCAATTTTTAGAAAACACCCAAAACTAGAGCATGACCAAGGATTCACGGATCCAAACGATTAAAAACAACTCTAAATCATGAGGAGGGGACCAAAATTTAAGAAATTTGGGGAAAATTGTTGTGGCCGCAACAGGTTCACAAGTAAATCTGATATCAGAAGAAGTGGTTAAGAAATTGCATTTAGTTACTATGCCCCATGAAAAACCCTATCCTCTTGGTTGGGTTACTAATGATACACGATTGCAAGTTACAAAGAAATGTGTTTTGAAATTTGCAATCACTGAAAAGTTTATGGATGAGGTAGAACTAGATGTAGTACCACTTGACATTGTTGGAATAGTACTTGGGAGTCCATATTTGTATGACCGGAAAGCAGTCTTTTATAGAGAGCAGAATAAGTATCATCTTTTTAAAAATGGTGTGGAATATATTGTACGAGCACATAAGATAAGAACAAACCTAGCAATAGTTTCTGCAGGACAAATGAAGAGGATGGTAAATGCTAGTAAGAATTTTGTGTTAATGAATATTAAGATGAAAAATGATGAGATCTCTAAATATTTTGAAGAGTGTGACCCTAAGCATAAATCTGAACTGATTGAAATCATTTCTGAGTATGGTGATTTGTTTCAAGATCCGAAGGGGTTACCACCAAAGAGAGAAATTCAACATGAGATACATTTGCAGCAGGATGTGCCACTCCTGAACATAGTCATGTATCAGATGTCTGTAATGAAGAATCAGGAAATCAAGAAGCAGGTTCAGGAGCTGATTGAGAAGGGGGTCATTCGGCCAAGTACTTCTCCTTGTGGCTCTCCTATAGTCTTGGTTCTAAAGAAGGATGGGTCTTGGAGGATGTGCATCGACTATAGGGCACTTAACAAAATCACCATTAAAAATAGGTATCCTCTTCCTCGCATTGATGATTTGCTTGATCAGTTGAAACATACAACTTATTTTACAAAATTGGATCTGCGTAGTGGGTATCATCAAATCCGGGTTACTGAAAATGATGCCTAGAAAACAGCGTTTAAAACAAAACAGGGTTTGTATGAATGGCTTGTGATGCCTTTCAGACTCTGTAACGCACCTGCTACTTTCATGTGGGTCATGAATGATGTCTTTCAACCATTCATTGATGATTTTGTAATTGTATATCTAGATGATATCCTAGTGTTTAGAAAAACTTGGGAAGAGCATATTGTACATGTGAAGAAAGTTTTAGATGTACTAAAGAAGGAGAAGCTTTATGTAAAGATGTCCAAATGTGAATTTGCTAAAACTTCTTTAGTATATCTGGGCCATATTATTGGTGGAGGCCACCTACGAGTGGACCCAACCAAGGTTGCTGTCATTGTAAATTGGCCACGGCCTAACACCGTTACTGAAATTAGAAGTTTTCTGGGTGTGGTTCAGTATTGGAGGAAATTCATTTCTGGGTTTTCCTCCATTGCTGCACCATTACATGCGTTGACAAGCGTCAAAGATATTTTCCAGTGGGGAGGAAAGCATCAGAGAGCCTTCGACACTTTGAAGGAAAGGATTAGCACAACCCTAGTTCTGACGTTGCCAAATTTGTAGCAGCCATTTGAGATCGAAACCGATGCAAGCGGGTTTGCCATGGGAGTCATTTTGATGCAAGGAAGGAAGCTAGTCTGTTACCATTCAGAAACATTCTCTACTGCGGTAAGTAACTATACGACTTATGACGAAAAATTCTATGCTTTAGTACAGAGTGTGAAGAAGTGGAAACATTATATAATGGGCAAAGAAACAGTCATACATACTGATCATCAGCCACTTCAATATTTACAATCTCAAACTAAGATACAACAAAGTAGGCATTTAAGATGGATGGGGTTCTTACAACAGTTTCATCTCGTAATTAAGTACAAAAAGGGAATTGATAATAAGGTAGTAGACATGTTATCAAGGCCTCCTATGAATGCTTCAATCATTCTTGAAAACAGTTCATTAACACCTGAAAGTTATATTGAACAGTATGCAGAAGATAAAGATTTTAAGAAAGTATATGCATCACTAATACATGGTAAACAGGAAGAGAACTATTATGTGCATAATCAACTCTTGTATTGTCTCGGTAAACTATGTATTCCAAAGAAAGAGAGAGTGCATGTGATTCGAGAAGCACATAGTTCATTGATTGCAGGACATTTTGGAGTAATTAAAACATTGTTTGTATTGCAGAATCACTATTATTGGCCTCAGATGCAAGAAACTATAGCTAAATACATAAGAGGTTGTGTTATGTGTGCAAAGAGTAAGCCTAGCAATAGGAAATTGGGTTTGTACACTCCTCTTCTAGTTTCTTCGCGTCCCTGGGAAAGCATTTCTATGGACTTTGTAGGAGGACTACCTATGTCTAGAAAGGGGCATGATTACCTATATGTTGTTGTGGGTAGATTCAGCAAAATGTGTATCTTAATGCCATGTAACAAACAGATCACTGCTGAACAAACAACTCATCTATTCTTTCAGAATGTTTGGGTACATTTTGGGCTACCCATGTCTATTATATCTGATCGGGATTCCCGGTTCTTGGGACAATTCTGGTCAAATTTATCAGAGATTATGGAAACTAAACTTAAGAAAAGTACAGGTTTTCATCCACAGACCAATGGGAAAACAGAGGTAGTAAACAGAACAGTGATTCAGCTGCTCAGAGGCTATTGTAGTAAACATCCTAAACTTTGGGATGAGCAGTTGCAATATATACATCATGCTTACAATCATGCAGTTAATTCTTCCACGAAAAGATCTCCTTTTGAAACTTGTTTTGGTTATCTGCCAAAAACACCGATGGACTTCTCTTTCAGCAAAGATGCAGTGGATGGACATCATGATGCAAATAAAGCTCTAAGGTTCATTGAGAGAATCCAAATGGTGTAGTAGGCAGTTCAGGAACAGTTGGAGAAGATCCAGGCAAGGTACAAAGCCAGGCATGACAAGCATCAATTTGATCATCAATTTCAGGTTGGTGACAGAGTTTAGTTACATATCACCAAAGAAAGAATGAAAGGTGAAGATAAAAAGCTTAAGCCTATCAGGTATGGTCCTTTTGAGATCTTGGAAAAGATCGGTACTAATTATTTTCGCTTGAATTTACCTCCATACATGCAAATTTATTCAGTTGTCAATGTTGAGAATCTTAAACTGTATGAGCCTCCTATGATCATGGATGAGGAAATTAACATACAGATTCCTTTAGTTAATGATATAGCACCTGAATACATGAATGAGTTGCAAGATGATGTTATTCTTGACAGAAATGTGAGGACTTCACGAAGGGGGAATGCTGAGTACCCTCAGTGGGGCTTAAAGGCATGCATCCTAGCAAAGCAAGATGGATGGAGATTGGAAAACTGAGGGACCTGTACCCTCACTTACTTGCCGAATAATTCAAGCTTTTGGTGGTCCAAAATCTCTCCAATGGGGAGGAATGATCTGGAGGATTATTCATCTTCAACTTACACTAATCCAATATGGTACAATAGTAGTTAATCTATGGTTTTAACTCATATTCTAGCCATTATATGCACATGCCATGCATATTATCGCATGTCACGTAGCTTATCGTATGCCATGTAGTTATGTAGGGGTCACGTAGTTGTACACCGTCAAGTGAGCATTGAATGGTTCGTGGAGGTTAGGCATATGCTGCGACAGCGAATCGGGTATATGACAAAGCCCTTATATGCCGCAACATTTATATGCTGCAAAGTTGATGGTGACATCAAACGGTTACGTTACATGTGGCATAGCCCAGTGGCAGTCGTTGCAACATGTTGTAAGGTAGCGTATGTGCGTGGAGTTGGTTGCAACGTTTCGGGGATCTAAAACATCATGGTAACATAACGCTTGGGCAGCAATTTGGCGGGATTGCATGGTTCAATTTTAGCATATGGTTGTAACGATAATAAAGAAGATAACAGCTATAATGAAGGAGGGAGGCGAATCTGTTACTTATCCTCCCACTAAACGCTTAAATAGGTGATTCTGGCCACTTTAAGGGGACACAGAGTGTTAGAGCACAGAGCTTCCTTTTTCTATATGAGAAACTTGGGGAGTTGCTGTGAAGTACACAGACGCTGTTCTTTTTTAAAGTTGACATTCTCTGTTATAATTTAGCTTTCTTTTCCCTTTGAAGGCTAATTGTAATTTCCAGAAGAGAGGTCTTAAAGACTTCGTACAGCATTCTGTTTACAGTTGCTGAAGTTGATTCCAAAACTATTTTTGTACCATTTTAAAGAGATTAATTGGATCGGTACCCATTGGAGAGGGACCCGGAAACATAGCCCAATGGAGGGGGTGAACTCCGTTGTCAACTTCTGTCTGTGACTCTCTGATTTTGTGTTTTTCTTTCGTATATCTGATTATCAGTGTGGTTTTCCCCTTTTCTGTTCTGAGCATTTAATTTATGTTAATGTTGTTCCATTAATTAACCTATTGAACGCATTCTTTTAAAACAAAATTTTAAATGCACATAAGTTGAGGTCCGATGGACCAATTGTAGAAATTCAGGCCAGCAATAGATTAATTTTACCCACAACAATTATCAATTGATCATGCAAAATTGCTAACAATGGAGACTGAATATGGAGCTGTAACACAAAATTATATTAACTAAGTGTACAATAGCCAACCCTGTAATAACATAGGTTGCTGAATATATAGAATACATCAAGAGATCGAATGCATAAGGAGCCATCCAAAACTAGCATAAAGCAGGCTTACCCAAAATAGGCAAATCCCCAATAGGTGTAAAAAGCTAATCCCAAATCTGTCATGAGGCTCACGAATTGGAAATGGCGCATGGGTAAGCTAATGAGTGGTGGAATGGTAGATCATACATGCTTTTGCATGGAGGAAAGAGTGGAGGATGAAAGGGGCAAAAAACAAGTTCACCTCACCTAGTCTTGCTTTCCTATGTGCCTTAAAACACTGAAAAAGCAGGCAATAAAGCAGAAAAAGCAGAAGGGCGCCTAGGAGGCCAGGAATAAAGTATATTTGATTCCTAAGGATTTCCCAAGCACTACATGAGTCAAAGATGGCAAGTTTGACCTCTATGGATAGGCAATCAGCAACTTGCACATGGTGGGACTCATGAACTAGGCAAATAAGACAAAAATAAATGAATTAATGTCTAAGTGGGTAATACTATGGGTTTGATTATTCTAACACCCCCCCTTAAGCCTGAATTTATGAGTAATAAAACAAAAATATAGGGCCTATCAAGAAGGCTTAGTCACCCTTTTACATACTGCAAGTCCATACAACCAAGGAAAGAGGCAAAACCAACTTGGGAAAATCCTCCCTTAAACATGGACTGTAAAACAAAATTGTAGAATCTTGTCTCCACTCATGCCTTTACAGCATGATCAGCAATCCCCAGCAGTGATTTGAGATTGCTGAAGGTCTTCTCACAAAATGCTTTGGTGAAGATATCAACTACTTGTTCTGAAGATGAACAGAAGAGTAGGTGAATGGTGCCATCATGCACAAGCTCTCTGATGTAGTGCATGTGAATCTCAATGTGTCCGGTTCTCTACTTCTGAACTGGATCTTTGCAGATTCGAATGGTACTCTAGTTATCACAATAGATGGTAGTTGAGTACTCAGGTTCGAACCCACACTCTCCAAGTAAACCCTGCAACCATAAACACTGAGTTGCTGCATTAACAACTCCTCTGTACTCAGCTTCTATAGATGAGAGTGCAATGGCACTCTGTTTCTTGCTTGACCAGCTGATTGGCCCTTCTACAAGCATGAACACATACCCTAAAGTGGACATTCTATCTGTGCTATCACCTTCCCAATCACTGTCAGTAAATCCAATCAAATCAAGATCAGATTTTTCCTTATAGAAGATCCCATGTGTCCTTGTTCCCTGAAAAAAGTTAAGGATCCTTTTGGCTGCTTTCCAATGGATGTCATGAGGCTGATCCATGAATCTAGAAGCCACACTTACTGCATAACAAATATCAGGTCGAGTATGTGTCAAATACAATAAACATCCAATCAATTGTCTATACAGTGTATTGTTTACCATCGGTGGAGAATCATCTTCCTCCAGCTTCACTCCTGAAAGGAAAGGAGTTTTGCTTGCTTTGCAGTCTTGCATTCTGAATTTGATCAGCAAATACAAGGCATACTTGCACTGGTGCACCTTTATTCCAGATTTGGTTTGAGCAATCTCAAGCCCCAGAAAATGACTTAAGAGCCCCAAATCTGTCATGGAGAAGGCTTGGTTCATAGCTCCTTTTAAGGAAGCAATCTCAGCCTGTGAGCTTCCTGTAATGAGGAGGTCATCAACATATAACACAATGATCATTAATGAACCATTAACAGACTTCAAATAGACATTTGAATCTGATCTGCACTGAACAAAATTCAGAGATAGCAAGAAGCTATCTATCTTGGCATACCAAGCCCTGGGGGCTTGCTTTATCCCATACAATGAATTTCTCAACCTGCACACAAGAGAAGGGTTAGTAGAAAAACCTTGAGGCTGTTGCATATATATCTCCTCAGTGAGATCTCCATTCAGAAAGGCACATTTTACATCCATGTGATGTACCTCCCATTGCCTTGAGGCTGCAATGGCTAGAGCTAGCCTGATGGAATCCATCTTTGCCACTGGGGAAAAGGTCTCATTGTAATCGATGCCATGAACCTGTGAGTAGCCTTTAGCTACCAATATAGCCTTTTACTTTATTAGTGAACCATCAGCAGCAAAATTGGTCTTATAGACCCACTTACACTGTACTAGTTTTCTCCCTGGAGGAAGATCCACTAGCTCCCATGTGTTGCTCTTCTGGAGTGAACTGAACTCCTCCTTCATGGAAGATTGCCATATTGGATCTCCTGCTGCTTCTTCATATGTTTGAGGATCAGAATCCACCATCAAATAGCATTTTTCAGCAAACATAGGATCCTTCATGCACAGACCACTCTCAAATTGAGATCTAGTCCTCCTTGGGTCATTTGGATCCCCAGCTAGCTCACCTGCTACATGTTGTGTTTTGGCTTCCCATTTAGGCCTTGTGGGGATTTTTGGGTCTACAATAAACTCATATCCATCAGAAAAATCAGAATCAGCATGTTGAACAAACTCTTTACTTACTTCTTGAGGTTCAGGTGGTGAAGAGGCTTCACCAATTTCCACTTCTGCAAGGGATTCTTCTTCAAACTGAACACACCTTTCAATGAAGGCTTTGTTTGTGCTCAAGTTTATAAACTTGTACCCTTTTTAATCTTCAAAGTATCCAACAAAAAGACACTCTTGGCTTTGGGGCTGCAAAGCCTTCCTCTTCTCTGTCGGGATTCTAGCCCAAGCCTTCGAGCCAAAAATCCTGAAATGGGTCACATCTGGCTTGTGCCCACTCCATGCTTCGAAGGGAGTCATGCCATCAAGCTGTTTGTGAGGAACCATGCTGCACAGTTGATAGCTTTGGCCCAGTACTTTGGTGGAAAAATTTTGGCCTCCATCATGCATGTTGCCATCTCCTTCAGTGATATGTTCTTCCTCTCAGCAACACCATTTTGTTGTGGTGTGTAGGGGATAGAATGCTGCATCTGAATACCTGCATCTACACAATAGTTAATAAACTCAGACTTGACATACTCACCACCATTGTCAGATCTGAGGACCTTGAGTTTCCTTCCACACTGGTTTTCAACCAAAGCCTTAAAGACTTTGAATAGGCCAAAAACTTCAGACTTGTGTTTCATGAAGTGAACCCAACAATACCTGGAAAAATAATCAATAAAGGTCAATGCATATTTGTCCTGACTCATGGACATATGAGGGAATGGGCCAGCAACATCACTGTGAATCAGCTTGAGGGGTGCAAAGGTTCTCTCATGACTAGCTTTCTCAAACTTATGCTCTGGGTGTTTTCCTAGGATACAGCCTTGGCAAACTCCTTTGGAAAATTTTATCTTGGGCATCCCTATGACCATTTCTTTCTCACTAAGATCAGACAGATACTTGTAATTTAGATGGCCAAATCTTTCATGCCATAGCTTGCTAGCTTCACTAGCATGGATAAGAAGAGCAGAGGGGTTTGAGTAAGGTAGGAAGTGTGAAAACATGTATACCTTTTGAGCATGATTTGCTACTCCTTTTGCAATGACTCTACCACTTGAGATTTCTGTGATCTCAACTTCATCAGGGGAGAATATGACTTTCTTAGGAGACCCAGTGTGGGTCATCTGGTACACTGACAAAATGTTGGAGGTGAGACCAGGGACATACAGCACATTGTTGAAGTTACCATGATCAAGATCTATCCTTCCTTTGCCTTTACTTTCAGTGAGAGAGTCATCTCCCAGTACAATAGATGGTCCTTTCGACATATCCAGTGAGGATAAGGCCTCCTTAGTCGAAACCATGTGTCTTGAAGCTCCAGAATCTATGATAAAACTGGGTGAGCTTGATGTGCCAGCAACTAGAGTATGAACTCTCTCTCTGTCATCGGAACTTGATCCTCCTTCTCTCTTCTTTGAGCTTTCTGGAAGGGAGATGCCATTCTTCTCCAAGAGATTGGTCAGCATATCAATCTGCTTTTTCATACAAGAGCTTTCAGTTTTATTGCCCTTCGAACAGTATGAGCACTTGTTCATTTAACCTTTGTTTTTCTTCTTCTGGGTATTTTTCTTGGGACCTTGTTGATCCTCTGGAGACTGCTTCTTGTCTCTTCTTTTCTCAGGTGGATTTTTAGCATTCTTTTTGCTTTTTGAATCCACCCTTGAATCTCCAGCAATCAAAGCTTGATCTTTGGATGGTTTGATGGTGCCCATCATCACCAGCTTGTCCTGTTCTTGTGTGAGAGATTCCATGAAATCTGCAAGGCTAGGGATCTTCCAAGTTCGAGCTGTGAGTTTTGTGGCATAGAAGGTCGAAACAAAGATTGAGTAGTCAGGTCCTAGCTTCAAGAGGATGGCCAATATGAGCTTATCATATTTCTTTTCGATACCACACTGCTTCAGCTGCAAAACTAGTGCTTTGAACTTGGAGAAATATAGCTGCAGGGATTCAAAGCTACTGGGACTCAGAGAAATCAGCTCATTTTCGATCTGATGTCCCCTCATCTCATCTATATTTCCAAAAATATTAGAAATATTCTCCCATACTTGATCCGGTGAAGTTAATCCATCGAGATGGAAAAGGAGGTCTCGGGAAATACTGAGACATAGGAGGCCATAGGCCTCATCTCTTCGATTGTGCCATTTGATCTTCTCTGCAGCAGCATTGGGCTTTGCTTCTGTATCCATAGTCACCCTGTAGAGGCCTTTCACTCTCAACAAGATCTCCATATCTGCTTTCCATTCAAAATAGTTGAAGGGAGTCAAGATAGTTTTCTGTGAATCCATAGCTTCAGAAAATCTATCCCGGCTGTCAGTAGAAGGCTACCAGTCTTGATGTCGAACCTGCAAAAAAATTTTTGAAGGAGAGTAATAACCTACAATGGCTCTGATACCATGTATAAATTCAGGCCAGCAATAGATTAATTTTACCCACAACAATTATCAATTGATCATGCAAAATTGCTAACAATGGAGACTGAATATGGAGCTGTAACACAAAATTATATTAACTGAGTGTACAATAGCCAACCCTATAATAACATAGGTTTCTGAATATATAGAATACATCAAGAGATCGAATGCATAAGGAGGCATCCAAAACTAGCATAAACCAGGATTACCCAAAATAGGCAAATCCCCCATAGGTGTAAAACGCTGATCCCAAATCTGTCATGAGGCTCATGAATTGGCAAGGGTGCATGGGCAAGCTAATGAGTGGTGGAATGGCATATCATACATGCTTTTGCATGGAGGAAAGAGTAGAGGATGAAAGGGGCAAAAAATAAGTTCACCTCACCTAGTCTTGCTTTCCTATGTGCCTTAAAACACTGAAAAAGCAGGCAATAAAGTAGAAAAAGCAGAAGGGCGCCTAGGAGGCCAGGAATAAAGTAGATTTGATTCCTAAGGCTTTCCCAAGTGCTACATGAGTCAAATATGGCAATTTTGACCTCTATGGATAGGCAATTAGCAACTTGCACATGGTGGGACTCATGAACTAGGAAAATAAGACAAAAATAAATGAATTAATGTCTAAGTGGGTAATACTATGGGTTTGATTATTCTAACACCAATAGGATTTCTCTCCTCCTCAAAATCAAAATTTAGAGACCAAGATCAAAGTTTTTGGTTGGGTAGAACTCCGGAAAAGCCAAACCCTAATTTGACCCTGGACCAAAAAATTAGCACTGCAAAAGATCAGCTCTAGATTTCATTTTGACATCTCAAATTGGTAATATCTAAATCTTTTGTATTTCCATTTGAGGTTCTCATTAAATATTTCTCATCACACCAAGCTTGATGAAAATATTTATGGAGCTAATAACTTCCGAGCATGGAAGTATAGGATTTCACTTGGTCTTGAAGAGAATGAATTGGATACCTATATAAGTGGAGAGGTTCCAGTTCCATAGGGAGATGAGGCTAAGGCCTTACATAAGAAAAAATTGGTCAAAGCAAAGAGGATTATTGTTGATTCTATCAAGGATCACCTTATACCACATGTTTCTTCCTTAAAGACACCTAAATATATGTTTGATTCCATGTCCAAGCTATTTGAAGGGAAGAATATAAATTGGTAGATGACTTTGAGAAATCAATTGAAGAATGTGAAGATCTAGAATACAGAGACCATACAGTCATACTTTACAAGGGTCTCTAAAATCAAAGAATAACTTGAAGTTGTGGAAGAAGAATTAGAGAATGGATAAATTGTGATGACTACCTTGAATGTTCTCCCTAGGTCATGTGACTCATTTATTAAAGGGATTTGTGCTAAAAGAAAGTTAATCACTTTTAGTCGGCTGTGGGAGGAATTCTCACAAGAAGAAGCTCGAATAGTAGCGCGAGAAGAAATGGGAAATGAATATCAAGCTCTCATATCACACACCAAGAAAATCAGAAGGGACCACCATCATCTCAAAGGTAAGAATTCTCACCAAAATTAGAAAGATAACCCTAGAATATCTAGCAAATATCTATCTAAATTCAGATGCTATACATGTGATGAGAAAGGACACTTTTCCATAGATTGTCCTAGAAATAAAGGTGGCTCTCACAAGAAGAAAGAAAACAAAAGAAGACATCATGCTCACATTGCAGAGGATGATGATCCTCCCAGGAAGAGAGTCAAAGAAGAAAGTGAAGATTCTTCAAGCGATGAAGAGTATGTTTTGATTTCTTCCCTCACTGGAACTATTACACATGAAAGCAATGATTGGATTATAGATAGTGGGGCTTCCAAGCATATGATGGGATTCAAATAATCATTTGTGAAAATGTCTGAACATGAGTCACCCCACAAAGTGAAACTTGGGGATGACTACCAGTATCCCATAAAAGGTAGCGGTGAAGCTTCCTATAAGCTAGACTCTAGAAAATCTATGAAGATGAAGGATGCCTTGTTTGTACCAGGACTAAAGAACAATCTCCTCTTCATATATGCATTAGATGCAAAAGGTATGAGGGTTTCATTTGTACATGTCCAAGTCCTTATGTGGCCAAAGGGAAAGACCATAGATGATGCAGTAGTCATTGGACAGCAAGAGGTAGGCTTATACAAATTAAAGGGCCAATCAGAACAAGCTTTGGTCCATGACTCAATAGAGCCAAGTGAGCTCTGGAATAAAAGGCTTGCAGATATCCACTATAGGGCACTACCACTTGCAAGAAAATTTGTTTAAGGTCTTTGAGAAATATAGGCAAAGCATGAAGGAATTTGCAAAGGATGTGCAAAAGGAAAGAACACAAAGAAGACATTTCTAAGTAGCGAGAGAAAGGAAAAAGGAATCTTGGAAATTATTCACTACGATGTATGCAGTCCAATGTCATCTAGTTCATTAAGTGGGTATGTATATTATGTTTATTTCATTGATGATTTTTCTAGGAATACCTGGAGATATTTCTTGAAAATAAAGGAAGAAGTATTCAGTAAGTTCAAGGAATTCAAAGCCTTTATCGAGAACCACACAAAGAAGGAAATCAAGACCTTTTGATCAAACAATGGTGGAGAATTCACATCATATGAATTCAATCAATTATGTAGAGAGTCGGGGATAAAGAGGGAGTTGACCACTCCATATAATCCACAATAGAATGGGGTTTCAAAAAGGAAGAATAGAACAATTATGGAAGCAGTGAGGGAAATGCTTCATGATCAATATATTCCTATGCATCTATGGAAAAAAGTTGCTAGGACAGCTGTGTATGTACAAAATCATACTCCACATAGAGTACTTGAGAACAAGACACCAAAAGAAGTCTTCTTTGGAAAGAAACTAGAAGTCAGCCATCTCCGAATATTTGTTTTCCCGATGTACATACACATTTCGAAAGAAAAGAGGACGAAGTTAGATCCTTCAGGAAAGAAGGGTATATTTGTGGGATATAGTGAAAGCTCGAAGGCATACAAAATATATTTCCCAGGATTCAAGAACATTGACATCAGCAAGGACGTGACATTTGATGAAGACTCATCTTACAAAAGATCCAGAAAGAGACCTATTGAATACCTTGAAGAAACAGAAGTACCTAGGATTCGAGATACAACTATGAATGAAGAAACTCTAGAAGAAGATCGAGAAATGGAAGAACCTCAGGAATCTGTACATCCACCCCATGAGAAGAATTATTAATTAGGAAACCAGCATGGGTATGCGAGGCTATCCAAGGTGGAAAGAGATATGGCGCTCCAAAAGAAATGCACAGACAAAGGAAGAGAACTAGGTCTGACTCCAATTATGTATCCCTACTATGTGACAACATCGATAAAGAACCTTCCAACTATGAAGAAGCGGCAGAAAATAAATAATGGAAGGATGTTATGATCAAGGAGTACTAGTTGATCATGAAGAATGAAGTCTGGGATGTGGTCCTAAGACCAGAAGGGGAGTCTGTTGTGACTTCCAAGTGGATCTATAAGATTAAGCATGTTGTAGATGGCAGCATAGAGAAATATAAAGATAGATTTGTGGCACGTGGATTCTCCCAGAAGGAAGGGATAGATTATGAAGAAACTTTTGCACCTGTATCGAGATACACTTCCATTAGATTAGTACTTGATCTGGATACAGTGATGAAATGGAAGATACACCAAATGGATGTCAAGACTAAGTTCTTGAATGGTGTAGTGGAAGAGGAAGTGTATATGTAGCAGTCACTCGGATTTGAGACACATGATAGGGAGACTCATGTGTGCAAATTGAAGAAGGCCCTATATGGTTTGAAACAAGAACCCAGGATTTCATACAGAAGGATTGACAACTCCTGACTAGCTTGGGATTTACCAAGAGTAAAGAGGTTTCCAACCTTTACTACAATGTTGAGGAAAGGAACCCAGTGATACTCCTACTGTATGTAGATGACGTGTTTGTGACAGGTGAGGATGGGCTGATTGTTGACACAAAGAGAAAGCTTGCTGCTGAGATTGAGATGAAGGACTTGGGTATGATGCACTACTTTCTAGGCATGGAGGTGTGGAAGAATACAGATGGAATATCCCTTGGAAAAGGGAAGTATGCAGTGGAGATCCTGAAGAGGTTCGGGAGGATGGAGTGCAAGGCCATGGCCACACCTATGGCATCGAACCTGAAGCTATTGAGTGATGCTTCATCAGAGTTGGTTGATGCCACGATGTGTCATCAGATGATTGGGTCCTTGATGTACCTACCGAATATGAGACCAGATATTTTCTTTTCTATGAACACATTGAGCCAATTCCTGATGGATCCAAGACATGTTCACCTGGTTGTTGCAAAGAATATTCTAAGGTACCTGATGGGTACAGTTGACTATGGTCTCAAGTATGAGGCGAATAAAAAGATTAACCTAGAAGGCTATGTGGATTTGGATTGGGCAGGAAGTGCCACTAATAGGAAGAGAACTTCAAGGTGCTACTTTAGTATGGGATCAAGTGTGATCTCTTGGTTTAGTAGGAAGCAGTCCTGCATGGCACTGAGTACAGCCAATGCATAGTATGTCGCAACTTGTTCGGCTAGTTGTTAGGAAGTGTGGCTAAGGAAGCTACTATTTGAACTGTTTGATCTCCAGTTGGATGTTACTTGTTTATATTGTGAAAACTAGAGTTATGTGAAGTTGTCAGAGAACTCGATGTTCCATGACAAGTTGAAGCATATCAAGATCAAGTATAACTATATCAAGGATATGGTGTAGAGAGGAGAAATGAAGCTCCAATATGTTGTGATGAATGAGTAGATAGATGATGTGTTGACCAAGCCATTAGCCAGAGTGAAGTTTGAGTACTTCAGAAAGAAGCTTGGTGTTCATTAGATTGAGGTTCCTTCCAAAGGGAAGTGATGATTCTGAAAGATGCAAAGCATTTCTGACATGGTGGCAGGCTAGGCCTCCCATGGTGAGAAGTAAGTGCGGAGCATTTCCCCGGATGATAGTAGGTGTGTCCTACCATGCTGGTGGATGTAAGTGCTGAGACTTTTCGACATGGTGGCAGGTTGGGCCTCCCATGGTCAGATGTAAGTGTTTAGCCTTTCTGACATGGTGGTAGGGTGGACCTCCCATGGTCAAATGTAATTGCCGAGCATTTCTGACATGGTGTCAGGCTGGGCCTCCCATGGTCAGATGTAAGTGCTGAGCCTTTCTGACATGGTGGTAGGTTGGGACTCCCATGGTCAGATGTAAGTGATGAGCATTTCTGACACGGTGGCAGGATGAGCCTCCCATGGTCAGATGTAAGTGCTGAGCCTTTCTGACATGGTGGAAGGCTGGGCCTCCCATGGTCAGATGTAAGTGCTGATCCTTTCTGACATGGTGGAAGGTTGGGCCTCCCATGGTCTAATATAAGTGTCGACACCTACATCAAGCATGAAAAAGGGCTGGCACTGTAGAAAAATACCTACATGGAGACTAGGCCTACATCCAGTATGAAAAAAGGGTTATCTTTGTAGAACTTCCTATGACGAGTAGATTTGAGAGATAGCATATTTTGTTCGAGATAACGGCAATAGTGATGATGGTGATCCAGTGATAAATACTTGTGCTCATGAACCTATTAGGATATTTAGACACTTAGGAGTTAGTTAAGATCAACTTGTGTAATATATCTGTTAGGTAAAAGTGTGTTTCTTTAGTATGCATTAGTATGCATTTGTAAATATTCTAATTCAATGGTCATGATATGTTCTAGACATAGAGTGATCCGACGATTCAACTTCTCTTAGATCATACCTATCATTGATCCATGGCTTAAAACCCGATTGGTCTATGATCTCTATTTAAAGAGAATAGAGGGTCCTTAGCTAGTTGATCGATTATGAGAAGCTCATGTAACTTTCTTTCTTTTGCATAATAAATTGCTCCAAGTAGCTATTTGGCTGAAGCCGTGGACTGTTTCCCTCTCGATGGTTTTAACCACGTAACAAACATCGGTGTGTTGATATGTGATATGTTTGTGTGAAGCAGTTAATTAAGGTATTCAGTCTTTTGGGACTACCCTGTGTACCCGAACATGGTATCAGAGCATTTATGAAGAGCCGCTTTTGGTTTTGATCAAAATCTGGAACTGGTGTTTCCGAAACTTTGAAAGGGTTTCTGGTTCTATATTTTTGTTGGGACGCGCACCTTAACGGTCACTAGTTTTGGTAACTCCACGGTTTTTGTGGAAGCTTGTAGGCGGAGTTGCGACTCAAAATAATCTCAGGGGTGTCGGGGTTGAGTAAAAGCCCTATTTTTTGTAATTGTCCATAATTTTTAGGTGTAATCCCATGATTTTGTAATAGTGCACTTGTATAAATAGGAACTCATGTAAAGATGTTGAGGGTATCTAATGAAATGAGGATCATCTGATGCGAAGAAGATAGATCTAATTTTGGGGTTTTAAGGTCTAGTCCTAGCTGTGTGCATGGACGACCTCTGCAGTTGTGTGCGCAGAGGGTTTTGTAAGGAAAGGAACTGCAGCTGAGTGCGCAGCTTAGAGATTGTAAGAAAGGAACTGCAGCTAAGTGCGCAGTTAGGCTTGAAGGGAGGATCTTCTACTGAGTGCACAGATCAGAACTGTTGTTTTGTAAGAAGTGGAATAAAAGCCCAGTTTTGTGGACATAGCCCCTAAACTGGGGGTGAACTACGTTATATCTTGTGTTGTGGTTATTTTGTGTTGTTTCTGTTATGGTTTTATTTTATGCATTGATAAGTAAAAAATTGATAAAGTAAGATAACTGTTAATATTAACTTCGCTGTGAATTCCCAGTTAAGGGTTAAGCAAGAAACGTCTCTTATGTAACTGCGAAACTAATTAAGTGAATGTTGAAGATCTGTTTGGTATAAATAATTGTTGTTAAGGCTAAAGGTACAGTAATATCCCTCTTCTGCTTGCAGAAACCTGGTTCTGTGGCACCCCATAACTGTTTTGGGTGAGACTGCAACCTGTTCGCAGGTTGTTGCCGAAAGGGCCAATACTGTGGGTCTATTTGTTGGTGTGAAGTCAATGATATAAAACCTGGGTCTAGCCGATAGCCCAACAAATTGGTTCCGTTGTCAGTTGAACTCAGTATCTACTCAAGAGGGATCTACGTCGTACCTGGAGGGCTATGTTTTGGAGGCCCTCAGTAAAAGAAATTGATGATTGGATTGAAGAGACCTATTTGAAATTTGCTGAACAAGAAAACAAGGATCCTCGTCGTAGCTCGGACGACTTCTTACAAAGGTACATTTTTTCGGATGTTCATGAAATTTTCTTTGGTAGTATCCACATAGAATTGTACCAGTGGTTATCCAGATTAACAGAAAGAAAGACCAACTTCAAGGAAGATCAGTTTCCTGACTAGACCCCCGCAAGAATTAATATATTGAAAAGGTTGAACAACGCGATATCGCACGCTGTTCAGTTCTGGACAACGTGAACCCTTGAAGCATTTGTGATAGAATTTGCCATTGACACAAGTACCTCTTTTAGCAAAGCTGAAAGGCAGTTCTTCAAAGGACCAAGGGGTAAGTACCTAAATTCATTTAGTCTACAAATTAAAATGCTCTTGGCTGAGAAGGGCATATTGCTTATAGAATCAGATTGCTAGATTTATTTTTTTACTAACCTATGTTTGGAAGTGAAAGTAACTTCGATGAGCAAAGTGGTTTGCTGCGAAGCAGTAAAAGATACAAGAGAAACCTAGAATCCTATACCCTAGGTCAGAATACCGAGTATACACCAGAAGACCCTAAATCTGAAGAAACCCCTTTTGTTAGAAACTCTCCTATAACCCCGCAGTGAAGATCTGCTACCCCTGAGAACCCGTCGCAGTCTGGTAATAACCCTAGCCCGAGTATTCCGGTCGCAGGTCCGTCTACCCCAGTAAGTTCTCCCCCCCCCATAGTCCACTATGGCCCATATGACTGATGATATCAAGCTCCCAGTTTTCAAAGGAACTGGATCAGAGGATCCAGAGCAGTTTTGGTTTTTATGCGAAGCTGTATGGATAGCTAAGAACATTTTGGATCAAGATGTAAGAAGAGCGCAGCTATTCACTTCTTTTAGAGATCGAGCCTTGACTTGGTTTATGAATTTTTTCAGTACTCAGAACCATGTCTTGGATGATATTAAAGTAGAAATGATCAAAGAGTTCAAGAAGCCTAAATCAGAATCATAGTGTATAACTGAATTGAAAGAGATTCAACAGAGACGAGGTGAATCAGTTTGGGATTTTGATCATAGGTTCAAAGTTCTGCTAGATCAAGTTAGTTTCACTATTGGACCAGCGCAACATAAAGAATGGTTCATTGCAGCCTTATTACCTCATATCAGAATGCCACTCATGCAACAGAAGGTCGCTGATCAACAAGAGGCTTTGGAGATTTCCATGAAACTAGAGACAGCTCCTGTCGAAGATAATTCTGGCATAGCCCAAATACAAGCGCAGTTAGCGGAAATGGATTTGGAGCTGCGCGACATGAAAAAAAGGAAATCTATTCATGAAGAGGTGTGGTGTATACGATGTAGGACAGAAGTTCATGCCAAGGAACAATGCCCTGCGCTACAAAATTACCTGAATACTGGTGCGCCGAACCCATTTAACCCTAATGTTCTATATTGTGAGATTTGTAGAACAACTGGCCAGCATCGAACTGAAGACTGCTATCTGCTACAAAGATATGTGCAAGTCCCTAAGAATCCCTATTGCAAGTTCTGTAAGTCAGTGCGACACAACAAAGAGGAATGTCACAGCTTTGACCTTATGCGAGAGCGAACATATGATGCTTATAGGGTACAAAACGATGCACAAGGAAATGATGGATATGGTTACCGTGGTAGTATATCAGGTCGAGGTGCTTTTGGAAGTCATGGTCATGGTGGTATGCCTGGAAGAGGTCGAGGCCAGGTTGTGTGCTATAACTGTAATCAAGCAGGACATCTCACTAGAGACTGTCGAAACCCCACTGCGACATGTCGATATTGCAGAGCAGTAGATCATGTCATTGAGCAATGCCTGTAGCTGATAGCCAAGATATAAGAAAGAAATAGAGCTCCTCCTTAGAATATTCAAATGATTACTGTGGAGCAAAGACCTGTCCCAGCCATTAACGTTGTTACAAGGACTGGAGCTACGACACAAGTGTAGCATAAGGAGAAACAGCCTGACAGGGCTTGGGTTCGTAAGACTCCAGAGAAAGTGCCAACCTTCAATGTGGATAGAGAAAAAGAAACATTTATGGAAGCCAAAAAAGACTTTGTTGATCCAAGCACAGCAATAGCACCTACGCAACAGCATCAACAGCAGTTGCAATCTCAAGAAGCTTCGACAGAGAAAGTAAGTACACTGTCAACATTTTTACAGAGTTGTATGAAGCTCTTACGAAATCAGAATGCTTTAAATGAGTTACAAAAAGTTATTGATTCTTGCGAACCTCAGTGAAGCTCTGGTAAAGAAAAAACTCTCAATAGAGTTAGAAGAACTGGAAGAGAAATGAGATTGCATGCTCAGATAGGAGAATATGACATGACTGATATCATATTAGACTTGGGATCCAAATTCAATGTCTTAACTAAGCAGACATGGGAACAAATGGGAAAACCTACCCTTGAATGGTCCCCTATACAGTTGAGATTAGCCAATCAGTAGAAGATTGTGCCCCTAGGAAGATTCTATAGTGTCCCAGTAGACATTGATGGAGTCAGTACCTTAGCAGATTTTGAATTCATTGAGATAATTGATGATAGCAACCCCTATCTAGCCTTGCTAGGAATTGAATGGGCAATAGATAATTCTGCAGTAATCAATCTTAAGAATATATAGATGACTTTTGATGGAAAAGTCTTAAGAGTCATAGTCCCCTTGGACCCTTCTCAAGGAGAAAGGTACACAGAGCCAGTCAGAGATGAGGATAGGGATGTTTTGGATCATATCTACAACATCACAGCTAAAGAGGAAGATTATGTTAACCCGACTACTGAAGGTATAATGGATTGAAAGTGTGATAGTTCTTACATGACTGATTCAGATGAAGGCCTAGAGAATTGGCAGCATAGACTTTATGAGCTACATGGACATCGGTGTGCAAGAATTACCAAGTCTCTTAGATGGCTTGGCACACAGACAAGAGTCTTACCTATTTTTGATGGCTTGACAGACCCCGAAGAGTTTATTTTGCAATTTTCAAAGCAGGTACTAGATTCACAGAAAATGGAAACTCTAGATTCAGTATTGAGAGCCACAGCTGCTAGATGGTGGAATGGTCATAAGAAGTATATTCAGAGTTGGGAAGCTTGTCAAAATATTTTTCGCATCAGATTCGTGGATCAACCTCAGGAGGTATGAAGTAGGTTTAATGGTCAAACTAGCCCTCAAGAACATTTGGAACAGTGTTATGAAGCATGGAAGCATGTCCTCCGTGAAGAATGGGTACATCGGTTCATGCACACCCTGGAACCTGTCACGAAGAATTGGTATGCAGAGGTGGAGCTTCGCCATGGTACTATAAGTTGGGATAGTCTTGTTGATAGTTTTGTGCTGACATTTTCTATTAATGAGGTTTGTCCTGCTTTAGACGCAGTTGTTAGGCTGATCCACACTAAGGTGTTTGATGGTAAAGAAATAGCCGAGTACCAACCTGATTAGAAAGAACAAGAAGCCAATGCAGTAGAATGCTATAACCTCACAATTGACGAGGATGTTGACCCACACAACATAAACATTCCTGAGTCAGAAGGACATTGCGAAGTACATGGACCAACAGTTGAAGCACCAGAAGTGACTCAGCCCTTGAAGACAAGGCAAGTAAACATTGGGTCAGAAGAAATGCCTAAGTATGCTACTATTGGAGATTATTGGGATGAAGAAACTTCTCCATGAGTATCATGACCTATTTTCGACGAAGTTCTCAGAAATGAAAGGTATCCTTGGTGATATAGGAGTTATGAAAATCCCGTTGAAACCTGATGCGAAGCCTGTGAAGCAGCGCCCTTATAGGTTGAACCCTAAGTCTAAAGAAAAAGTCAGGGTGGAGCTAGATAAGATGCTCACAGCAGGAATCATTGAGGCTGTGGAAGACATTCTGTCATAGGTCGAAGCCCTGTCAAACCCCTGTCGAAGCCAGTATCAGGAAGTGTTGAATATCCTTATTATGGCACAGGCAGAGTTACTGGTGGTGCTGAAGAAGGACAGGTGCATCGGAGCTCAAAATCCGACCATTGAAAAAAATCAGAATTGGCGGCACTGGTACGTTAACTGCATTAACTTCCTGTAATAATGAGATCCTAAGAAATCTAGCACCATTTGGACAAGATATTTGTCAGATTTGGTGTTTTCAATGCACAGTTATGGCAGATTTGGTGGATGGACTCTATAAGAAGACACCCAAGCCTGCGAAAATTGCATTACGCATTTCCTTGAGTCTTACAATCAAGTCCATGTCAGCTGATTGCGAACTTGAGGAACTGTTGAGAGAATTTGAGCAGACGGTTCTACAGAACCTTATAAGCAATCTGCCTGCCTCTGCACCCCACATAGAAACTCCCCCAGCATCGACTCAGCCAATGCAGACATGATCTACCAGGAGGAAGTTTAAACCAGAAGTTCGCTCTAAGAAGAACGAAGATAGACACAAGCAATCAGGGAAAACATTGGAGGATCCCGAGATGAACCCTTCTGGCTCAGCAGCGATCCCACCTGAAGGTTTTGAAGACTTCGACGAGGCAAAGAATGTCGCATCACATCGGCCTCCTTATCTTCCACCTATTCGACCAGGAGTTCAGCTACCTCGACGGACAAATAAGTTCACATTACGCACCCCTTCGCTGCCACCGGGTGTGCAATTCGTTGGGACAATGACAGGGAAAATAGATCGGCTCAGGTACGCCGACCACGATACAAATGATCGTGGGAAATTTCCTCAGTTTTCACCTGGGACATATTTGCACTCTGTCCACTATTCGGAGACTGGAGTGACATTATTAGAAGTGAAACAGTGGGCTGGTGGCTTAGACAGAGCAGGCTTGCTGAAAATGCTGAACGTCCCCCACTTCAGTCGCAGCACACCAGTTACCATCGTAGTCAAGCAATTATTAGCGTAGGTGCATGATGGGCACCTATGGATTGGTTATGAGAGAATCCCTATTAATGAAGACTTGATTAATAGGATCACAGGATTTCCAAAGGAAGGGCTTGATCCTGGCATCGAATTTGTTGGGAAGCACGAAGACATGAAGCTAGCGCAGCATATGAAGGAACGCTTCAGGTTAACAAAAGGAAAGCGAGGGTATCAAACCTCGACTATCCAGCACCAAAACATTCGCTTCGCAGCTGAGCTCTTATCCTATAAATTAATGAGGAAGTGTAGGCCGAATGAAGTTCCTGCACCAATTGTCAGTATTGCTGCAAACTGTGCCGAAGGCTACAGTTACAACTAGGTAGCATATATTGCTAAGGAATTCCTTGAAGATGTTCGTGACGCACAATAGAAAGGTAGACCCTTTCACTATTCATGGTTGTTAGTGCTTATTGCGCTAGTAGGATGGAAAGAACCTACTGAGGCACAATTTGTTGAGGTGCCTCTGCATATGCCTGGCACAGCGAGATACGCATCCCTGTGGGTGTCACAGGATAAAAGCTTCCAGCAAATGAAAAACTACGTGTTCACCTTTTACTCGATGAGTATCTCATATGAGATTCTGAAGACACCGTGGCTCACTAATGAACTATTCTCTTAGTATGATGGAGCGGTCAACTTTAGGGCTGACATGCATCATCTCTTCATCCAGGCCCGCGAGGATAAAAATCATCAATGGTTTAAGTTACCATACATAGTAACCAGAGAAGACATCCTCGTGGTATTTCAGCAGTGGCTAGCTGAATGGTTGAAAGACATAGGGACAAAACCTAACATTCTAGTCCCTCCAGTCACCAATGTGGGCACAGGCCCTAGTCACACGCAGCAGAATGACCCACTCGAAGAAAGCAAAGAACAGAGTGAATCGCAACAGAGTGAAGGCGATCAGGGTGGAGATGACGAAGATGAAGACGAAGAAGAAGATTCGGTCAAAACCATCTCAGATCCCACTTGACCAGATAAGCACAAGTCGCCAGAGGCAGAGGAAGTGACCAAACCTCAATCTAGAAAGAAAACGAAGGTGTCAAAAGATACAAATATTGTCGAAGAGCCCGCCGCGACGATGGAAGAGCTTGACCAGGATCTGACAAATTCTACAGAAGTACTAAATAGCAAGTGGTCAAAATTCGTAGCTACGCATCTTGATGCCCTCACCGGCGTAGCACAGTGAATTTGAGAACTAAAGGAGTTAGCAGAGAAATCCGCGACTAGCGCTACACCAAGTGGTGTCCCAGTAAGCGCACGGCTAGGCACAAGGCAATGGCCAAACAAAGATAACAGAGGACAAGTATCAAGTGCAGCCCTCATAATAACTGACGTAGCATCTCACTCAGAAATGAGCATGACAGTTGGGATAGATTACACTAAGTTGTCTATGATGGAGCTCCATCTCTGTCAAGTAGCAATCATGAAGGAGATCTAAGCAAGACACCACTACTCTCAAATGCAGTTGGAAAATACCATGCAGCAGAATGTGAGCCTCGCAGTGCAGTTTAAAGAAGCAGAGCAGAGGAATAGGGACATAGAACGTAAGCAGGCTACACTGGTACGAGTGTTGGATGAGGCGTGTCGGAATCTTCCTGACTTCAACATACAGGCTGAGGAAGAACCGAAGCAAAGAATTGCTAACCTGAAAGACTATGCACAACAATCTCACAACGATATTGAAAAGCTAAAAGCAGAACATGAGGCTCAAATTGCAGAGCTTCAACTTCGCATCACCTGGGAGAGTCCACCAGAGGTCAGGGAGCAGTGTCGCAGAGATATTCAGGCCTCAGCAACGAAGATCAACGATCTTGTGAGAAGCGCAGTAAAACTGCTGGAAGAAAGCGTCGATGCCTGGACAAAACTGTAGGAAAATCCAGAAGTAAAAAAGCTGCAAGAAACCATCAAGCAGTGACAGGCAGAGCTGCATGCAGTGAAAGCGGAAATTAAGACTCTACCTCCTATGCAGAAGATGATCAAGGTGAAGCAAAGCAATGAACTCCAGTAGTAAATTGAGTAGTACAAGATGAAAGCAACGCTGTTGGAAAATCTATGCAGCCCCTTATCGTCGAGGCCTTGGAGTTGAGCACTGTTGTGGACAGCCAGTTTAAAGTTTTGAAGAAATATGATGCATTTGCACAGGAAAAGGCCAGCGAAGCATCAACAGTAGCATTACAGGAATTGGTGGAGAAGGAGCAAGCAGTCGACGACATCATGCATGGCCTCAACAAACAGTTCACTCTGTTCACCAACAAGATTCTTCCACCAGGTAAGCAGCAGAGTGTCCCAGGATGGGACACTGGTGAGTGTTAGGGGCCTGTTGGGACGCGAACCTTAACGTTCACTAGTTTTGGTAACTCCACGGTTTTTTTGGAAGCTTGTAAGCAGAGTTGTGACTCAAAATAGTCTTAGGGGTGTCGAGGTTGAGTAAAAGCCCTCTTTTTTGTAATTGTCCATAATTTTCGGGTGTAAGCCCATGATTTTGTAATAGTGCACTTGTATAAATAGGCACTCATATAAAGATGTCGAGGGTATCTAATGAAATGAGGATCATCTGATGCGAAGAATATAGATCTAATTTTGGGGTTAGTAAGGTCTAGTCCTAGCTGTGTGCGTGGACGACTTCTACAGCTATGTGCGTAGAGGTTTTTGTAAGGAAAGAAAATGCAGCTGAGTGCGCAGCTTAGAGATTGTAAGAAAGGAACTGCAGCTAAGTGCGCAGTTAGGCTTGAAGGGAGGATCTGCTGCTGAGTGCGCAAATCAGAACTATTGTTTTGTAAGAAGTGGAATAAAAGTGCAGTTTTGTGGACGTAGCCCCTACACTGGGGGTGAACCACGTTATATCTTGTGTTGTTTTTGTTATGGTTTTATTTTATGCATTGATAAGTAGATAATTGATAAATTAAGATAACTATTAATATTAACTTCACTGTGAATTCCCAGTTAAGGGTTAAGCAAGAAACGTCTCTTATCTAACTGTGAAGCTAACTAAGTGAATGTTGAAGCTCTGTTTGGTATAAATAATTGTTGTTAAGGATAAAGGTACAGTAATATCCCTCTTCTGATTGCAGAAACCTGGTTCTGCGGCACCCCATAGCTGTTTCGGGTGAGACTGCAACCTGTTCGTAGGTTGTTGCGGAAAGGGCCAACACTATGGGTCTGTTTGTTGGTGTGAAGTTAATGGTATAAAACCCGGGTCTGCCCAATATCCCAACAATTTTCTATGTATTTGTGGCTTGTGGGAGCTGTTCCATTGCATCTGGAGCACTGTTTCCATTGGGAAATAGTTTTCGTTTCATCGAAAACTATTTCCAGTTGTTCCAGAAACACCCATTTCGGCAAATATGAAGGTATAATGTTACAGTGACGGATTTGGTGTATTTTTTTTAAATCTCTCATATTTTATGAATTTTATTATTAGATCTTTAATATTTTAGTCTTAGACTATTTCCTTCCTTGGTTGCGTATGCTCTTTGTCATGCACCTTTCGCGATCGCAGCGAATCAGAAACAGTAAGGGAAAGTTTTTTTTTTTGTCTTCTCGGCTACGTATGCTCTTTGCTGTGCACCTTATTTGATCACGGCAAATTAGAAACAGCGAGAAAACTTGAAAATGTAGAATTTCCGGGTAAGCTAACCAAGATCTAACCCCATTGTGTGGAAAAAGTTTTTTTGGTTTTTGTTTTTCATTTTTTTGTGATTTGCAGGAAAAAAAGGCAAGCACAGAGAATGAGAGAGAAGAGTAAAAAAAAAAAAATCCCCCTTCCTCTTTCCATTCTTTTACGTACCTTTTAAACTTAGCTCACTTGGTCCAAAGTTGCTTTATTCCTTAATAGGTCTTGAGTTCAAGTCTTATTAAGCTACTTTTTAGTGCATGCAATTTCTATTTTCAAGTTACTTTATTGTAAAAGTGCACCTCACATAAATAAAATAAAATAAAATAAAAAGTGAGTCACTTACATCTTTTAATTTATTGCCGCACTATTTAAAGTTAACATTATTGTAAAAGTGAACATCACTTATTCTACAAAAGTGATTCACTTAAAAGCAACTTTACTGTAAAGTGATTGTCAAAGGTTGATCTTGGGAAGAGGGGGGTTCTTTTTTTAGTTGGTCAAGTTAATATCTGCCACGTCACTATTGGGGACATCTTCAACATTTTCTTTGATCAAGCATAACTTCATCATCCAGAATCAGTTTTCAGTGTTGTTTTTTTAAAACCGCATATTTTTTTCGAGCTCTTTGCATCTAGACAGTTAGTTTCTGTTCTTTCAGCCATTAATTTATAGTATGGCCACCCCTTGTGCTATTATTCTTACAAGTTCTAACTATTTCTCATGGAAATATCGTATGGAGGATGTTCTACGAAGTAGGGGACTTTTTAGGATAACCTCAGGGAAAGTAACAAAACCCACTAATGATGATAAGAAAATTGAATGGGCAAATAGATGTGATGAAGCTCGTGGATTTATTGGGATGTCAATCTCTATTGATTTGTGATTCCACATACCTGGAATTGATGAACCTGATATAGCTTGGGAAAGGTTGGAATCTGTGTTTGGTAAACACAATGAAATTTGGGTTCATCAACTTGAGAATGAGTTGATTTCCTTGAATCCAAATGAGTTTTCATGCATTCAAGACTATTTATCTAAGTATAAAACTCTTAGACTCTTATGTGCTGAATGCAAGATTAAGAAAGAAGAAAAAAAATGTATTTATCATATTCTTTCCAAACTTGGACCTGCATATTCTATTTTTGTATCTACATTCTACTCCATGAAAGAATCCTTGACTGCAACTAGCTATCAAGAGCATAGTCTTGAATTCTTTTGTGATTCCTTAATTAGAGAGAAAGATAAGTTCATTCATCTTTGAATAATTAACAATGCTGATACATCTAGGAAAGCCTTATTGTCCCAACAGAAAGAAAATTCCAAGCCTCCCAAGAAATAGAATTTTCGCAATAATAAGCCAAAATACAAGGGTCCCAAACCCTCTCAGTCAGCTCCTTATTTAAAAAATGAAAAAGGATCCAAGCCAAAAGGAAAGAAGACTGAGTGTTATTGCAATTTTTGTGGGAAAGATAATCATGATGAATCTAAATGTTTCAAGAAGATGGAAACCTTGGAAGCAGCAATGAAGAAGCACCACATCAGCCTAGATTCATCTTCAGAATCTAACTCTCATGGGCATGCTCTTTGTGCTTTTGGTTACTCTTATACTGCATCTTCTTCTTCTATTTCAATTGAATGGCTCATTGATTTTGGAGCATCTTATCATATGGCTAAGGATCAAGCCATCTTTTCTACTATGCATGAATGTAACACCAAGAAAATATTTGTTGGTGATCATATATATCTAAGTGTTGCAGGATTTGGAACAGTTCCAGTAGAAAATGGTCATTTTAGTGATGTACTATGTGTTCCAAAAAAAATTTGCAATTTGTTATCAGTCTATCAAATTACTCATTCGGGTGAAGGTAAAACTGTGACGTTTACACCTCACCAAGTTGTAATCAAGGATTTTAAAAATCCTCAAAATGTCCTTGCTACTAGAACTATTGATGATATTATCGGGTTTTACAAATTTAACAACTTTGGGTCATCACATTTTCCTTCAGTTTTTGTTGCTCATAGTGATAACTTGAGCAAACTTTGGCATGAACGATTGGTCACTTAAATTATCGCTCATTGCAACAACTATGTAAATACAATATGGTGACTGGTCTTCCGATGGTAGCTTGCAAGGATGGTGTTTGTTCCAGTTATGTACTCGAAAAACATCATCGGGACAGTTTTGACAAACGTGCCTCTTGGCACACCTCGGTTCCCTTGGAGCTTGTGCATAGTGACTTGTGTGGCCCTCTTCCATCTACATCATTTTCTGGTTTCAAATATTTCTTAACTTTCATTGATGACTACTCCAGACACACTTGGGTTTACTTCCTAAAACTTAAGAGCGAAGTATTTAACATGTTCTTGGCCTACAAGGCCCTTGTTGAAAAATAATATGGTCATCAAATTATTAAGTTAAGATCTGACAATGGAGGAGAATATGTTAATAACACATTCACTACTTTTTGCACTAAACAAAGAATCCAACAACAAGACACTGTTCCATATACACCACAACAAAATGGTGTAGCTGAACAGAAGAACCACACTTTAAAAGAAATGGTTAATTGTATGATCCAATCTAAGGGACTAATTCTTCAATATTGGGCTGAGGCCATAAATTGTGCAAATTACATAGTTAATCGCACACCCACTAAATTTTTACAAGGTATAACACCAGAAGAAGTATGGAGTAAAATTAAACCAGATGTAAGTCACTTTCATGTGTTTGGTTGTGAAGCATGGGCTCACATTCTGGAAGAAAAACGGAAAAGCATTGCAGCCTAAAAGTGAAAAGTGCATATTTGTTGGATATTCAGAAGATGTAAAAGGTTATAGACTTCTCCAGCCACATTCTCATGATATAATCATTAGAAGAGATGTTAAATTTGATGAAAATCTCTTGACCTGCAAGCCTAACTTGGCGGGTGTGCCATCTTTGGCCTGCAAGCCTAATTCAGCGATTGTGCCTTCTTCTTCTTCTTCCAACTTCCTTAACAGGTTTCCAACTCCAGTTTCTAATGATGATAGTGAGAATGAAAATCCACCTTTGCTTTCTCATGTTCCTCCAATTGCACCAGCACCAATACTCCTCGATGGGTTCGTTCAACATGTGAAGCAGCTGGTGATATTGTCGGTGATCCTAGAGATCAATGTCGAACACATTCTCAGTTTCAGCAAGCCTCTTATCTTTTGATTCAAGTTTCCGAGAATCATGATCCAAAAAATTTTGCAGAAGCTTCAGGAAATCCAGATTGGGATGTAGCTGTGGATGAAGAATATCATTCCTTAATGGCGAACGATACTTGCGATCTTGTTCCTCTTCCAAAAGGAAGAAAACTTGTCATATGTAAATGGGTCTACAGAACTAAGTATGCATCAGATGGAAGTGTTGAAAGGCTTAAGGCAAGGTTAGTTGCCAAAGGTTTTTTCCAAGTTGAAGGGATTGACTACAATGAAACCTTTTCTCCTGTCGAAAAAATGAATCCCATCTGCCTTGTTCTTTCCTTTGCAGCCTTACATAACTGGGAAGTCCATCAAATAGATTTCAATTCTTCCCTTTTACATGGCGATTTACAGGAGGAAATTTACATGGAACAACATCCTGGATATGTTCAAGATAACTCTAGCCTTGTCTGTCTCCTTAAGAAATCCTTATATCGCCTTAAGCAAGCTCCTAGAGCTTGGTATGCCAAAATCGATAGCTTTCTCCTTGACACTAGTTTTCTAGATTCCATTCTAACCCCAATGTCTATACCAAGAAAGTAGGAAACCATCTCATCATACTTGTTATTTATGTTGATGATCTTATCCTTACTGGTAGTGACCCTAAACTTATAACCCATGTGAAATCCAGTCTTAAGCAAAATTTTGAAATGTCAGACATAGGACATTTGCATTATTTTCTTGGTCTCCAAGTATTGCAAACCAAAGAAGGAATCTTTCTTTCCCAGTCTTAGTATGCTTGTGACCTTCTTCGTCGCTTCCACATGGAAGATTGTAAACCAACCCATTCTCCCTTCCAGTCTGGAGTCAAACTTTTTGCCACTTGTACTTCCCCTGAAGTAGATGCCACCTTGTATCATCATCTTGTTGGTAGTATTTTATACTTGACTCATTCCCATCCTGACCTTTCCTTTGCCGTTGGTCGTGTTGCCCGTTATATGCAAACTCCTCATGAAAGTCACTAGAAAGCAGCAAAAAGAATACTTCGATATATTCGAGATACAATTCAGTTTGGGATTCATTACAGTACAGGGGGGAAACCTTTATTGGTTGGTTTCACTTATTCAGATTGGGTCGACGATCCTGATGATTGAAAGTCTACTATAGGTTATGTTTTCAATCTGGGATCTTGACCTATCACTTGGGCTTGTAAGAAACAACAAGCTCTTGCTCTTTCTTCAGCAGAAGCAGAATATTGAGCCATAATTAATGTCAGTTAGGAAGCTTTATGGCTTCGACAGATCCTTTCAGATTTTGGATTCGAGCAGCAGCAACCTACTTTACTTTGGTGCGACAATCAAAGTGTCATCAAGCTTACCAAAGATCCAGTTCTACATCAGCACAGCAAACACATTGAGCTACACATGCACTTTATCAAAAATATTGTTCATGATCGTGTTATTGAAGTGCTCTATTGCCCTACAGATGATCAAGTTGCAAACATCTTCACCAAGTCTCTTACGAAAGCGAATTTTTATAAACTTTGGTCTATGTTAGGATTTCAAGAATGTGTCCTTAAGGGGGGATAGGCTCTAATGCCTCCTTCCTTCTCCTAATAGTGTCACTTTTGTAAATCCTTCAATCCTATCCCAAGTTTTTCTTAAGGGGGGATGTTAGGATATTTAGACACTTAGGAGTTAGTTAAGATCAACTTGTGTAATATATCTATTAGGTAAAAGTGTGTTTCTTTAGTATGCATTAGCATGCATTTGTAAATATTCTAATCTGACGGTCATGATAAGTTCTAGACATAGAGTGATTCGACGGTTCAACTTCTCTTAGATCATACCTACCATTGATCCGTGACTTAACACCCGATTTTTCTATGATCTCTATTTAAAGAGCATAAAGGGTCCTTGGCTAGCTGATCGATTATGAGAAGCTCATGTAATTTTTTTTCATTTGCATAATAAATTGCTCCAAGCAGCTATTTGGTTGGGGCCGTGGACTATTTTCCTCTTAGAGGTTTTAACCACGTGACAAACATCGATGTGTTGATCTGTGATATGTTTGTGTGAAGCGGTTTCTCAAGGTGTTCACTCTTTTGGGAGTACCCTGTGTACCCAAATAGAGTAGTGTCAAGAGAATACCTTTGTAGTTAAGACGGAGTGTTGTTGTATTTGTAACTTTGAAATGTATTCACTTGTATATTTCTTATTGTATTTCATTGTACCCCTATGGAGATGTTTGTTTCTCTGATTGGGAGAGTCATTAATAAAATAAATTCATGTAAAGTCATTGATTTTAACCCTCCCTTGTAAGTTGGGGCAGTAGACCCCACAATTGAGTCATATTAGGGCTATTAGACTCTCCTAGTGAAGTTGACCCTGTAGAGTAATTGTCAAGTGGAAAACAAGTATAAATAGAGAGTGAGACTCTCTATTTGAAACACACACTCACTTAACATTAGCGCATGAGTGAGAGAGGAGTAGCTCGCACAAGTGATAGAGAGAATAGATTTCAGGCATCATCTTTGTATTTTTGGGTTTGACTTTTGTTATTGGTGCTCATTCTATCTTTGAGAAAGTTGCGGGGTTTTCTCCTTTATGGTTTCCCCGAGGAAAAATATTTGTGTCTCTTATCTCTTGTGATTATTGTTGTGCATGTTATTCTGTCAGATAAGATCCTAGATCATATTGATTAAACGATAAAAATATAACACATCCAAACCTAAAATCTGACTCAACATAAAAATAACTTGTTGGAATTCTTCATTAAACAAGCTGATATCAAGGGGAAAGTGCAGGGGACACATAAGTTTTAAAACACTTAGAGAAAAATATTTGGTTATATTCAATGGAAGAATGCCTGGATTGTTGAATTAGGTCTTCCTTAACGAATTCTTCCTATTTCAAGGTAAATGATAGGCAGACCTCAAGGGAATATCTAATAACAAGGGAATTTATAGGGAAAAATATCTTACTCTTAGCAACATCAATTATCACTCTCTTAGAGGAAGAATAATTTTTCGCGCACCAGGAAACAAAGTCGGTAAGTTCATGGTTTGGTCAGGGAAAAAATGGTGGAATTGGGATTATTAGACACTGTGCAGGTCGGTTCCTTGGTCTTTAAAGTCTTGTTGTTTAGATTTTTTCTCATGAACTGGACCAAAGGACAAAATAGTGTCGAAAACATCACCATTCCTATATTTGAATATTTTCTCTATTTTATGAAATTCTAGGTCATGTGCTTCAATTTCCCCTCCGCTCTCCATTTTCAAATAACAATTAGCGGGTTAATGCATGGCCTACTTGGTTGATTGGTGACCGGAAATGTATTTTCCCAACTTGGCTTTTTCCATGTAGAGACACATTATTCTCCAATGCTCAACAGACAAATGACCCTAAACACGTGCCCCTTTTCTTTATAATATTCCCGCATTGGTGGTTTCAGGATTGGGAGGAGTGGTTTTCTCCTACAACTTTTCTTCCAGCGGAATGATCCTCCACCCACCACATCGAATGCGATAAACATTTCGCAGGGCAATCCTCCTCCATTTCCTGCGCATGTTTCAAGAGCATAACTCATCTCAACCGTATATCTAATCCACCACTCATCTTAGGTGGTCGATCATAGACCGCCTTTAAACTCTACCTTTTAAAATCCACTTCTCACTGACCTTTTCACTTAACACGCAGCTTCCTCTAGCGGAGTCTGTATTTTTCATCGATTTACTTGTCCCTTCATCATGAACCATTAATTATATCATCCCTTTAACCCTCTATCTTTATTTTCCACTAATAGCCTGTCTTTCCTTTTGGAGCGCAACTTTCCCTAGCAAACTACATATCCATTGTTGATCGTCCTTACCCTTTACTTCCACCATAGATCTAGTCTGACCATCAACATTTCCACCGATCATCAATTTGATCTTTCACCTTGCAACTTTTTCTAGCGGATTCCTTGCTCACCGTTGATCTTTCCTCTCCAAAGATATTGACTCGCAAAATTTTTCAACATATATCACAAACGCTTTTTCCTTCCTTTAACAACTATTTAAATTTTATCCAATGGTTTCAAGGGAAAAAAATGAAAACCATGATCTCATTAGAAAAGCTTCAAAGTTTTAAGCTTCTCATTGATACTTAAGCTCCTCTTCTCACCTGTAAACCAAAACAGTGCTAACACCATTGTTAAAGAAGTTTAAGAACACCAATATACCCTCACTGTGATTATGACAGATTGGGACAAACACTGATTACATCTTGTACAAGTTGGTGAGAATGTCATTCTATTCTATTGGATAATTCGAAAGAATATATGATTACTCAGATGATGGCACTCCTACAACGACAATTGGCAGAGAAGGAAGATACCATGGAAAATATCTAAGAAACTATCCAAGAGAACCAAAGAGCAAGGCCACCTTCCATTTCCACTTCCACAACCAAAACCATGACTGAGACACCCCTGGTAATTTCACCTTCCATAAACATTTCTCAAGAGCATATTGGTGAATTTGAAAAAAATGCTAGAGGCATTGGTTCCAAAATATTAAGGAAGATGGGCTACAATGGACAAGGACTAGAAAAGAGAAGACAAGGAAACTCGATCCCTATTGTAGCTATATTGTGGGTCATGCATGAAGGCCTAGACTTTGATAGAATAATGAAAAATTATATGTATTTGTGAAGGAACGAGACGTGACTGCATGCTCATCAAAATAAAGAGAAGAAAATGAAGGTAGCAACCCACTACCTCCTTATCCTTCTTATGACAGGTTGTAGAAGAGAAACAATGAAGGAAGTGCAAAGACTTAGTCCACACTGACACTTAGAAGAAGTTAAAAACAAATAAGTCAAGAAATTATAAGAATACCAAGAGGTATACATCAGGTAAGGAATCCCTAATTTGTCACTGTTGTAAGAGGAAAGGCCACAATGCTGGTAACTATTGGTATTTAGAAGGATGTTCATTTAATGGGAAGAAAGAAGGAGATGAAGAGTTTCTTGCATATCTAGTCCAAGGGGTAGTATTTGTTCAAATATCTTTATCAACATAGGATGTTTTCATCACCATTGATGAGGGTATAATATTGATGCAAACATCAAGCGCAACTGTAATGCGACTATTGTTTCCTTTCATTTTCCAAAAGATGGTTAGTTTCTTGGTGATGTTTCGGATATTGGTGCACAGAGGTTAGTGACCTTTGCAATTCCTTGGATCTTCTTGGTACTATATGAATTAACCATTGGTGACGATGTTTGATTGTTCAATGATTATTTTATTGCAATCCTGAGAGTTGTGTGGAGAAACAACTATAATAATAATGGAGAATCTTGAGTGAGACCATCACTATAGTCTGCTGATGATTGTCACTTGCAGCCAAGCATGTGCAAGATTTGGCACTATTTTGGAATATAAAAGGTCTTATGATTTCACATCAAGGGTTTTCAATCGATGTTGTTATAGATACATAGTGCTAGTTAGCATGTACAAATAGTAGAGAATTTGTTTCATGTTAAGAAGTAAATCATCCTAACAACATAGATAAATCCACACTTGTTCTTGTAGATTTATTTTTAGAGCACATATTTCTTGTATATTTGTTGTGGGATCACAAGCATAGATCAACATTCAAATTGGATTTAAATTGATATTCCAAGATGGGTTATCTTCAAGTATGAGAGCGAGATGAGAATGGATGACATTGAGTCAAGAGTTTGGATTTGGAGGTTGTCTATAGATCAGAATTAATGAGAAGACTTTGTTGGCACCCAACAACTCCCCTTGATTTTACACGAAATAAAGGGACTCCATTTGAATTTTTGTAAATTTTTAGCTTTCAAAGTTCTTTCATATTACTTTACTTGAATGGGCATGATGATTTCACTGCTTCCTTTGGATTGATCTATCGCTTTTTATGTCGCCTTTTCTTCAACTTAGATTTTATGGAAGATGATCTAATGAGCTTATGCTTTCTCAATTTTTGGCTTTGGGTTGTTCGTAATTGATGCTTCTGTTAGTTTTTCATGCGATGATAATTTGCGATGTCATTGTGCCAAAATAGTTAGTGAAAAATAATTATCATTTTATTAAGTCATTTAACTAACTGTTTTGTTGATAATTTATCATCTCCTTGTGGTTAAACAATACTTGCACTCCCTCATCCAAGTTATCCACAATCTTCCTCATCTTAAGTTTATCATGCATAATTTAATTTTATCATGCATAATTGATTTGTGAGTATTGTAATGGACTATGGAAAATTAATTAGAAACCCAAATTCTTTATTTTCAACATTTTCATCTTAAAACATTTCATATTAAAGAATTGGGACATACATCCATTTTGAGATTTGCATAATATATTATTTTCATTATTACATTATTTCATTCTTTAAAATTTCATTGAAAATAATGCATTTTCCATGCTTATCATTAAAAGCTTTGGTAAACTTTTGATTTTCATTAATTTAAATTAAAAGAACTTTTAAAACTGAATATGAATATAATATTTGAAATTGTCTTTTATAAGTTCTTTTGTTATAGATCTGTTTATCACAAATACTCATTTCCTCATCATGATACTTTATCATTAATTTAAAAGTAGATCACATTATAATGTTAAATAAAATTGGAAAGTTTATGACACGTTCCTTTATTGTAATTTATTTATAAATTATTTTAAAGTGATACTCATGTCATAATCAATTTCAGTTTTTTTGGTGTGAAACACTTTTGGATTATTTATTATGGTTGGAACATTAAAACTTGGAAAAGGGACATTTCTTAAACTTCTATTTTTTTTGGTTGTATTCTTGTTCTAATAAAACCTTACGGCTGGCATGAAGTATACACATTTTAAAAGAGATCATGGTTATTCTATATTTGTTTGAATATCGTCATCACGTCGATGAGATAATTAGACTGGATTGCCACAAATATATATTAAGCCTATAATTCTCCAAAGCTCAGTCGCGGAAATGAATTACATGTCACCAATTAAGAATGAATATCATTGATTATTTGTTGAGTCATATTATGTTGTTGAATATTACTATCTCATTTATTCACTAGTTATTTGAATAATGCCACGTTGAGGTTATCAATGAAGGTTGCAAAAGTTACGATTTTAAAGGAAAGATTCATGGATTTTGTTCTAATTAATCCTTAGATCCGAGATTCCTCTACTATGAATGTCTCGCAGTATTTTTGCATCTGCTCCATGGAAAATGATACTATATCTTACCAACACGTAAATGTAACGAGTAGTTCCACATATCTACAGTAGGGAATTGGTTGTAGTTTTATATTGCTGTCATATTGAGGAGATAGGTGCTATATAAAAGGAGAGTTGTTGGTTTCTAAATTACAACACCAAATCACTGCAAAGAGAAAATAGAATATGGAGAATCGGTTGATTAGCTCATTAAAATGCAAATATTTGCGTAACTGCAAACTTCATGGCAGTAATAGCTTAATTGTGGGGTAAATCTGTAAAAACTTCTTGAAGCAAGCATACCGAGAATGTCACAACTTCTCTAATTCAAAGAGATCAAATCATCGCGCATTACATCAATAAGGTAGTTTCGGCATGATCACGAAGCATGAGGAGTGCCAATTTTATCGAAAAGCCATTTTTTTCTGCCATAGAATCGCATTGAAATTGCATGCCTGGTGGTGAAATAACAGAAATAATAGATTCAAAGGGAGTAATTGTTTATTTTCTTGTTTATCATTCAAAATATTTCTCTATTTTATTGATATATATGTTGCAAGAAAATCTATGATTTTTCTATCACATTATCTTTCCACGAAAATCTTTCATTTGTTTATATTTTCTACAGGTTCAATAATGAAAATGCGTTGGAAAAATTTGATGGCGTGGCAACATGTACAAAGAAATCGATTCAACAAACGAGGAAAATGGGGATTATGAAATTTCAATCTTTTGAAAATAATGTGTGTACATATTGGATACTATCTACAGCTCGAAGGACAAGCATTTAATCACTAGATTAATAAGCATATACAAGTGCGCTCTATTTGCCAGTGAAGGGAGAGGTGTCATGGAGTATCCGAGCTAAGGGTTGATGCTGTGCTACAATTTTTGGATTCGATTAGCTCGAGCTTACTTGTTGGAAGATGCCATGAACATGCAACTATTCGCTATTTTGCTGGCTCCACATTTCTAATTTTGAGCATCGTCAGTTGATGAATTGTCACGTATAAAGATGCCTCATGCAAGGGAATAATGATACTGGATTTTATCCAGTAAGTTAGTTGTTATCTTTCACATTATTCCATCCCAGATGTCACTCAACGACACACCTAGAATCATGACAGAAATAATGACAAGTGGTATTTCTTTTGTGGTATTTTCGGATAGAGATCCATGTAGTATCATGGAAGTAGGGTGGTTAGATGATTAGAAGTTGGGTTGTCTTCTATATAAACAAGTTCCAAACATTGATAATAGGTTCAATTTATGAGACATTTGGAGAATCTATATTATACAGTATTACACTTTATTCTGTTACATTGGTGTTCTTTGAACTTTTTCTGAGGATTATTGAGTGTTGCAGGATATTAAAGACCCTAGCTAAGTCTTTAAAGTGTCTATGTTGTGTTACTGATTATTCTCTTCTGTTATGTTTATTTTCATATATATAAATATATATCTTGCTATTATATGTGAAATATGTTTGATGGGCTTCGAATGATTATGCTTACCTGAAATATAAATGATTTATTGTCATGTTGGGATGAATGAACTTCTTCATAATTTCAATTGTTAATAAATCTATTTTGATAAATTTGTAACTTGCAAGTTGACCTTGTTTCATTTACAAGTTAGTATATGATTATGTTCATATGTTTTAGGATTGTGTATCTATTTAATATCATTGATATTGGATTTTAATTTCTTTTTCAATTATTCTACAATAGAGTGTAATCTTATTGTAGGATAATTAAGATTTACTTCTGACATTGGGGACTTTTCTACCAATATAGAATTGTTGATCATCTTTATGCTTTAAAACCTTATGTCAAATTAATAACTCATGCTCTTGGAAGAGATAGGTAATTTGCATGTAGATTATCATAGAGAAAAATTAGGAGCTGTTAATTTTTTGCATTTCGCTTAAGATAGTTTTTTTAGAATTAGTTAGTCATTTAGTTAGATTCCTTTGTTTTGATTTGCAAATTGATTTAAGTAAACCCTACACACATCTTTGAGAGACTCTTTAGTTTTGGAGAGCACATCATATAGGCAGCAGGGCCTTGATCCTGTGAAAGACAGTTATTTCAAACACATATAAGATTGCATTAAGTTGAGTGTGTGGGTTATTTTTCCGTAAGTTGGCCTAGTACAATTCTCCCGGCCAACAGACTTCTGCAGTGGGTATAAGTGAGCCAGAACCAAGAATGGGAGCCATATCCAAGAATAGATCCAATAGCCAGAGCCACGAGCCAGATCCATATCCAAATATGAACTTGTAGCCGAGAGCTAGAGTTAGAGCCCATGTACCAGAGAAGAATATGAAAGGCACATTGATCCAGATTAGTTTCATTGATATTTTGGAGACCAAAAGTCTCTCAGTGGGGAGGTGCGATCTGAAATTGATCTAAACCAAAAAATGGTTGAAGACTCGATACTTGTAAATGTAATTTGACAATGACAGAAATCATTGTAAAAAAATAAAACAAATGTAAAAAGAAGGAGACATATGTGAGAGAAAATAAAATAAAATAAAATAATGAGAAAAGAGAGAGGGAATGGGAAATGAAAGGCCATGGCTACTGTCCTTCCCGTTATCCCCATCTCTCCTATACCTCATGTACTTTTACTATCCAAGGGATTTTGGCTTCGAGGAGAGGCCGAGGAAGAGAAATCTAAGCACACATTGTATGAGAGATTGTCGAAATGAAATATTGAGCTCCATTGAAGCAAAGTTTTCTCTTTTGGGTTTCCAGGGTAAAATCTCCATGTTATTGTGAGTTTCAATTTTTGTGGTTGATTAATTATGTGCACTCTTTCTCTTGTTTAATCATATATTGCTTATTTATTGGATTGATAACTTGGTTTGGTTTTCATTACATTTAGAAGGAGTTATAATAACTCTTTAAGATCCTTCATCCATTTCCTAGATGAATTACATATATATGTTTCCATTTTTTTTATCTGTTGAAATAAATTTGGGATAGTTTCTATTTTCATTAAAAGAGACATTGGGGATCCTTTTCGGTTTAATTGATGAGTGAATAATTTAATAGATAGGTTCTATTACATTGGGTGTTTACTCACTGTACAAGTCATGCTCTTATTATGTATTAATTGTTGGGTGAATTGATTACCTAGTCGATTCCTCTCTTGGGTGAATCACAAGGATGGGCCATTAATAACCCCTTCATGATGTATCTAATAGAGTGTTTCTTGGGTGTTAATTGAACTGAGACAATTTAGAATTCTTCTATTCTCTTTCCTAGACATGCTCTCCCTTGTTTTACTGCATGTATGACTTATAAACAACTCAAAAATTCTTTAACCTGGGCATTTTAATTTGTTGTGTAGTGCATATATACCTTCGACTATTTTGTTTATTGTTCAACTAACCATAGACAGTTTATTAATTGGGCACATACAACCTATTAGGGGAACCTTGATTATTGAGAATTTTAATATTTGACCATAATTAAAAGATTCATGTTACATTAATAGTTGGGCATATCACTTGTTTGATTTTCTGTTGAGCGGTTTGCTAAGGTATTTCATGTGGAATTGTTGGACTGATTATATAATAGTGTGTGATTTTCACCTTTTTTTGGATTGGGTTTTTCCCTACATATTCGATGGTTTACATTACATGAAGCTATTGGAATTATTATTTGGGACTCACGTCTCATGCTTTCCCTACTTTTTTTGGGCCATTTCCCAGACTTGCCTCGATTTTCATTCTACTAGGAAAGTAGAACCCCTTATGTATTGGCATGTTCATGAGACCTACACTCCATCAATATTGCAAGATTTGTGTTATTTTACCTCCATTCACCGTCCCGCAAGGAGTCTCTGCCAACATTCCACCCTTATTTTGTATCTCTGTCGGCCTATTAGAATAATCAACCCATAGTTAGCTACCTTAGACATTAGTTATCTCCATTTTTGTCTTATTTTCCTAGTTTCCATATTCCACTCTATGCAAGTTGTCCTCCACATGTCCAAGATGGTCAAACTTGCTAAAATTGAGTCATGGAGCGCTTGGGAAACCTCTTGGAATCATTTCTACTTTATTCCTAGCCTCCCTAGTGCATATCTACTTTTACTAAGTTTTAAGGCAATTGGGAAAGTTTGACTAGGTGAAGTTAACTTGTTTTTTGTCCCCATCATCCCCCACTCTTTTCTCCTAATAAAAGCATGTATTAGTTGTCCTTCCATCACCTATTATATTGCCTAATTTATTTTTCCAATTCATGAGCTCCTAGACAGATTTGGAAATTGCTTTATGCACCTATGGGGGATTTGCTTAGATTTAGTAAGCCTACTTTTGACCAATTTGAATGGCATCCAAATGCATTCGAATCTATCATGTAATTATTTATTGTGGAAGCCTATGACTTCACAAGGTTGGCTATTGTACACTTATTCAATACAGATTAGTGTTCTGCTCCATATTCAGTCTCCTTTGTGTGTAATTTGCATGTGTAATTGGCAATTTTTGTGAGTGTAATTGTTCGAACACCTGGGTTCAATTTCCACATGGTATCAAAGAATTTGTAGATAGATTTCTCTCCTTCCAATTTGTTATTGCGGGTTCAACATCATTGACTGGGAGCATTCTCCTGACTGAAGGGACAATTTCTGAACTATGGATCAATCTGAGAAGATCACCTTGACTCCATTTAATTTATTTGAATGGAAAGTAGAGATGGAGATACTGTTGAGAGCGAAAGGCCTCTATAGAGTGACTATGGAAATAGAAGCAGAGCCCAATGCAGCTGTAGAGAAAATTAAATGGCACAACAGGAGGGATGATGCCTATGGTCTCCTGTGTCTGAGCATATCTAGAGACCTCCTTTTCCATATTGATGGATTGACATCACCAAATGAAGTATGGGAGAAGTTTGTTGAGCTTTTTGGTAAAACAGATGAGATGAGAGGACATCAAATCGAGAATGAATTGATCTCCTTGAGTCCCAGCAGCTTCGAATCCTTGCAACTCTATTTTTCCAAATTTAAATCCCTTGTTTTGCAGCTAAAACAGTGTGGAATTGAAAATAAGGAGGAGCAACTAGTTTTTTCCATACTCTCAAAGCTTGGCCCCAACTATTTAGTGTTTTTTTTTACCTTCCATGCCACCAAGTTGGCAGCTCGAGCCTGGAAGATGCCTACACTTGTAGAGTTCATGGAATCTCTCACACAAGAACAAGATAAACTGGTGATGATGGGCACCATCAAACCTTCCAAAGACCAAGCTCTGGTTGCTGTAGATTCAAGGGTGGATTCAAAAGGTAAGAAGAAAGCTAAGAAGCCACCTAAGCAAAAGAGAGACAAGAACAAGTCTCCAGAGGAGCCCCAAGGTTCCAAGAAGAACAAAGGAGAAATGAGCAAGTGCACATACTGCAGTAAGGGAAATCATCCTGAAATCTCCTACATGAAGAAGCAAATTGACATGCTGACCCAACTCCTGGAGAAGAATGGCATCTCCCTTCCTGATAGCTCAAAGAAGAGGGAAGGAGAATCAAATTCAGAAGACAGAGAGAGAGAGAGAGTTCATGCATTGGTTGCTGGCACATCAAGCTCAACTAGTTTCATCATTGATTCTAGACCTTCAAGACATATGGTTTCGACCAAGGAGGCATTCACCTCACTTAACATGTCGAAAGGTCCACCAATAGTACTGGGATATGACTCTCTCACTGAAATTTTAGGCAAAGGGAGGATTGATCTTAACCATGGTAAGTTCAACAATGTATTGTATGTTCCAAGTCTTGCCTCTAACCTCTTATCAGTGTATCAGATGACCCACATAGGGTCTCCAAAGAATGTCATATTCTCGCCTAATGAATTTGAGATCATAGAGATCTCAAGTGGTAAAGTCACTTCAAAAGGAGTTGCAAATCACACTTCGAAGGTATACATGTTCTCACATTTCCTACCCTACTCAAACCCCTCTGCTCTTTTGATTCATGCTAATGAGGCAAGAAATCTTTGGCATGAAATATTTGGCCACATTAACTATAAGTATCTTTCTAATCTTAGTGAAAAATAAATGGTCATAGGGTTACCAAAGATTAAGTTTTTCAAAGGAGTCTATCAAGGTTGCATCTTAGGAAAACACCCAGAGCATAAATTTGAGAAAGCTAGTCATGAGAGAACCTCTGCACCTCTTGAGTTGATCCACAGTGATGTTGTTAGCCCGTTTCCTCATATGTCAATGAGTCAGGCCAAATATGCATTGACATTCATAGATGAATTTTCCAGGTACTGCTGGGTTTACTTCCTAAAACACAACTCTGAAGTTTTTGGCCTCTTCAAAGTCTTTAAGGCTTTGGTTGAAAACCAGTATGGGAGGAAACTCAAGGTCCTCGGATCTGACAATGATGGTGAGTATGTCAATTCTAAGTTCATTCAATATTGTGTAGATGCAGGTATTCAGATGCAACATTCTATCCCTTACACACCACAGCAAAATGGTGTTGCTGAGAGGAAGAACAGATCACTGAAAGAGATGGAAACCTACATGATGGAGGCTAAGACTTTGCCACCAAATTTTTGGGCCGAAGCTATTAACTGTGCATCCTATATTCAGAATAGGGTGCCTCATAAACATCTTGATGGTATGAGTCCTTTTGAAGCATGGAGTGGGCACAAGCCAGATGTGACCCATTTCAAGATTTTTGGCTCAAGGGCTTGGGCTAGAATTCCAACAGAAAAGAGGAAGGTTTTGCATCCCCAAAGCCAAGAGTGTCTATTTGTTGGGTACTCTGAAGATTCAAAAGGGTACAAGCTGATCAATTTGAGCATGAACAAATCCTTCATTGAAAGGAGTGTTCAGTTCCAAGAAGAGCCTTTAGCAGCAGTTGAAGTTGGAGAGTCTTCTTCACCACCAGAACCATTGAATGTAAGTGAAGAGATAAATGAGTTTACTGATTCTGATATGTCTGATAATGATGATTTAATCACATATCCTAAAATTCCTATAAAACCAAAATGGGCATCAAATACCATTCATGTAGCTGGGGAACTAGCTAGAAATCCTAGTGATCCTAGGAGGACCAGGTCTTAGTTTGAGAGTGCCCTGTGTATGAAAGACCCTTTGTTTGCAAATAAATACTATAGGATGTTTGAATCAGAACCAAAGACATATGAAGATGCAGCACATGATCCAAGATGGAAAACATCCATGAAATAAGAATTCATCTCACTCCAGAAGAACACCACTTGGGAGCTGGTTGATCTTCCTCCAAGGAGGAAGCTAGTTCAATGTAAGTGGGTTTTCAAAACTAAGTTTGCTGCTGATGGTTCACCTTTGAAATATAAGCCAATATTGGTAGCCAAGGAATACTCATAGGTACATGGAATAGACTACAATGAGACCTTTGCACCAGTGGCAAAGATGGACACCATCAGGCTAGCCTTAGCCATTGCAGCTTCGAAGCAGTGGGAGGTACATCACATGGATGTGAAATGTGCTTTCCTAAATGGAGATCTTACTGAATATATTTACATGCAGCATCCTCAAGGATCTGTTACTAATCCATCTCTTGTGTGCAGGATAAAGAAATCATTGTATGGGCTTAAGCAAGCCCCCGGGGCTTGGTATGCCAAGATTGATGGATTTTTGTTGTCATTGAGTTTTGTTCGATGCAAGTCTGATCCTAATGTTTATCTAAAGCTAATTCATGGTTCTTTGGTGATTATTTTCTTGTATGTGGATGACCTTCTCATTACAGGAAGCTCAAAGGATGAAATTTCCTCCTTGAAGGATGCAATGAACCATGCATTTTCTATGAATGATTTGGGGTTATTGAGCCAATTCTTGGGTCTCAAGATTGCTCAAACCAAACATGGAATAAAAGTACATCAGTCCAAGTATGCTTTGGATTTTATGAACAATTTCAACATGAAATATTGCAAGACAAGCAAGACTCCTTTCCTTCAGGAGTTAAGCTTGAAGAACCAAGTTCTTCACCTATGGTAAATAATACACTATATAGGAAACTGATTGGGTGTTTGATGTACCTTACACATACTCAACCTGATATTTCTTGTGTATTAAGTGCGGCTTCAAGATACATGGATCAGCCTCATTAGATCCATTGGAGAGCAGCCAAAAGGATCCTTAACTTTGTTCAGGGAACAAGGACTCATGGGATCTTCTACAAAGCTAAATCCGATATTGATTTGATTGGGTTTACTGACAGTGATTGGGCAGGTGACAACACAGATCGAAAGTCAACATCAAGATATGTGTTCATGCTTGCTGAAGGACCAATCAACTGGTCAAGCAAGAAACAGAGTACAGAGGAGTTGTAAATGCAGCAACTCAATGCTTATGGTTGCAGGGGTTACTTGGTGAGTGTGGCTTTGAATCAGAATACTCAACTACTATCTACTATGATAATCATAGTACCATTAGAATCTTCAATGATCCAGTTCAGAGACAGAGAACCAAACACATTGAGATCCATATGCACTACATCAGATAGCTTGTGCATGATGGCACCATTCACCTACTCTTATGTTCATCTTCAGAACAAGTAGCAGACATCTTCACCAAAGTTTTTTGTGAGAAGACATTTAGCAATCTCAAATCACTGTTGGGGATTGCTGATCATGCTGTGAAGCATGATTGATGACAATATTTTCAAATTTTGTTTTACTGTCCATGTTTAAGGGAGGATTTTTCCCACTGGGTTTTTGCCTCTTTCCTTGGTTAAATGGACATGCAGTATGTAAAGGGTGACTAAGCCTTGTTGCTAGGCCCTATAATTTTCTGATATTTTACTCATAATTTAGGCTAAAGGGGGGGTGTTAGAATAATCAACCCATAGTTAGCTACCTTAGACATTAATTATCTCCATTTTTGTCTTATTTTCCTAATTTCCATATTCCACTCTATGCAAGTTGTCCTCCACATGTCCAAGATGGTCAAACTTGCTAAAAATGAGTCATGGAGCACTTGGGAAACCTATTGGAATCATTTATGCTTTATTCCTAGCCTCCCTAGCGCATATCTGCTTTTTCTCCTTTATTGCTTGCTTTTACTAAGTTTTAAGGCAATTGGGAAAGTTTGACTAGGTGAAGTTAACTTGTTTTTTGTCCCCATCATCCTCCACTCTTTTCTCCTAATAAAAGCATGTATGATTTGTCCTTCCATCACCTATTAGCTTTCTTAATTGATTTTGCCAATTCGTGAGCTCCTAGATAGATTTGGAAACTGCTTTATGCACCTATGGCGGATTTGCTTAGATTTAGTAAGAATGCTTTTGACCAATTCGAATGGAATCCCAATGCATTCAAATATATCATGCAATTATTTATTGTGGCAGCCTATGAATTCACAAGGTTGGATATTGTACACTTATTCAATACAGATTAGTGTTCTGCTCCATATCCAGTCTCCTTTGTGTGTAATTTGCATGTGTAATTGGCAATTTTTGTGAGTGTAATTGTTCTAACACTTGGGTTCAATTTCCACATGGCCATGATCCCAAAATCACCTATGTTGGCACATTCAATACTTCCTCCTTGCTTAACTAACCATTATGGAGTTTTTGTAAAGTTCTTTTTTGACTCCTTAAAGAATGAAAAGACTGTCGAGCAAGATTGCTTCCTTTCACGCTCGTTAAAGTAGCTGAAAGGGAGTCTATGTGGTATCATTTATCTTTTTTTTGGATTATGTAGGCCAATTAAAGAAAATGATCATCCTAACACCTTTCAACTAGGAATGTTTCCATTTGTATCCTTTTATGTTTAATTGGACATTGGGACCGTACTCTATGAAAAATCTCACTTATGGGTTGTATTTAATCTCTTTTCTAGCCCTCTCATAAAGAAAAGATGGCTAAGCAAACACGGTTTCATTCATCCTCTTAAAAGTATTTGAATGATCGTTAAATCACTATAGGTTTATTATCCTTTTCCATCTTGGTTGGACTACGTATGAAAAAAAAAGTCTCTTTGCCCTTTCGGTCCATAGAGTTCTCCTTTGTACACTTTTGTCCTTTTTTGGGCTTAGGAGACTACTGTGCGAAAAAGAGACCCATTGCAGTATTCTTCATGTTTTTAGATTATTTAAACTGAAAAAACCATTGAGCATTTACAGTATTGGGTTCAACAAAAATACACAAGATGGTATCATACTGAGCATACTTCTATCCCTTCTTCAAGCTCCTTAAACTATGAAGAAGACCTAAACAGTGCCTCTTGGTACCCATCCATGTTGCATATAGTCTTGCTGGGATGTGCACCCTAACGGTCCTAAGGATGGGTAAATCCATGGAGTTACGGGAGATTGTAAGCAGAGTCATGACTCAAAACAATCTTAGGGGTGTCGGGGTTGAGTAAAAACCTTTTTTTTGTAATAAACCCATGGTTTAAGTCCAGGGTTTAAGGTTTGGGGTGCCCATGGTTTAAGCCCATGGTTTTGTAATATGTGCGCTGTATAAATATGCACTCTTGTAAAGAAGTAAGGTTAGGATTTTTGTGTAAGAGGAATTGATACGAAGCTAAGGCTATTTTGTAAGAAAAGGTTAAGTCCCAGCTGTGTGCGTGGATGACCTCTGCAGCTGTGTGCACAGAGGGTTTTGGGTGATTAAAGAAATCTGCAGTTGTGTGCGCAGAGGCCTACAGCTGTGTGTGCGGCTTTGAAGACTTGAAGGGATCTGCAGCTGAGTGTGCAGATCAAAACTGTGGTTTTTGTAGAAAGTTGAATAAAACACAGTTCTGTGGACGTAACCCCTACACTGGGGGTGAACCACATTATATCTTGTGTCGTGGTTATGTGTGTTGTTTTTGTTGTGTTCTTTCATGCATTAATATTTATATATCTGATAAGTAAAGATCACTGCTAGATAATAACTTCACTGTGAACTCCCAGTAAAGGGTTGCGCAAGACACTGTTTGTTTATCTAACCGCGAAGCTAAATAAGTGAATTTTAAGCTCTGTGATTTATATTTATAATCTGTTTAAAAGCTAAAGGTACAGTAATATACCTCTTCTGCTTGCAGAAACCTGGTTCTGTGGCACCCCATAGCAGTTTCGGGTGAGACTGCAACTTGTTCGCAGGTTTTTGCCGAAAGGGCCAACTCTGTGGGTCTTTTGTTGGTGCGAAGTCAAAGATATAAAACCCAGGTCTACCCTATAGCCCAACAAATTGGTTTCATTTCCGGTTGAACTCAATATCTTCTCAAGAGGTGTTTACGTCGTACCTCGAGGGCTATGTTCTGGAGACCCTCTGTGAAGGAAATCGGTGATTGGCTTGACGCGACTTATCTGCAATTCGCTGAGCAAGAGAACAAAGATCTGCGTCGTAGTGCAAACGACTTTTTACAAAGGTATGTTTTTTGTGATGTTTATGAAATTTTCTTTGGTAGTATCCACATAGAGTTGCACCAGTGGTTATCCAGGTTAACAAAGAGAAGGACGAAATTTCAAGAACGTCAGTTTCCTGCTTGGACCCCCGTGAGAATTAATATACTGAAAAGGGTGAACAACGAGATATCCCGCGCTGTTGATTTCTGGACAACGCGAATGCTTGAAGCCTTTGTGACGGAGGTCGCCATCGACACGAGTACTTCCTTTAGTGAAGCTGAGTGGCAGTTTTTCATTGGACCAACGGGTAATTTTTTGGATTCATTTATTTTGAGAATTAAAATGCTATTAGCTGACAAAGGTATATTGCTCATTGAATCAGACTGTTAGATTTTGTATTACTAACCTATGTTTGCAAGTGAAAATACCTTCGATGAGCAAAGTGGTTTGCTGCGAAGTGGCAAAAGGTACAAGAGAGATTTTGGATCCTATTCCCAGGGTCAGCATACCGAGTATCCCCCTGTAAATCCCGCAGATTCAAAACCCGAAGAAACCCCTTATGTTGGAAACCCTATGGTAACCCCGCAGCGAAGACCTATTATCCCAGAGAACCCGTCCCAGTCCGAAAGTCACCCTAGCCCAAGTATTCTTGTCGCAGGTCAGTCTACCCTAGTCAGTTCCCCCCCTAAACCTGCGATGGCCCATATGCATGACGACATTAAGCTCCCTGTTTTCAAAGGAACTGGATCAGAGGATCCAGAACAGTTCTGGTTTTTATGTGAAGCAGTATGGACTACTAAGTCCATTACGGATCAAGATACAAAAAGAGCGCAACTAGTTACTTCTTTCAGAGACCGTGCTCTGACCTGGTTCATGAAGTTCTCCAACACTCAGAACCATGCATTTCTGGATATAAAAGAAGAAATGATAAAGGAATTTAAGAAGCCGAAATCAGAGTCGGAGTGCATCATGGAGTTGAAAGAGATTCAGCAGAAGCATGGCGAATCAGTGTGGGACTTTGATCAGAGGTTCAAAGTTCTGCTAGACCAAGTCAGTTTTACCATTGGACCTGCGCAGCACAAGGAGTGGTTCATTGCAGGGTTGCTACCACATATCCAAACTCCACTCATGCAACAGAAGGTTGCTGACCAACAGGAGGCTTTGGAAATCGTGATGAAGCTTGAAACCGCTCCTGTCATAGACAATGCTAGTATTGCTCAAATCCAAGCGCAGTTGGCAGCAATGGATCTGGAGCTTCAGGATATGAAACAAGGAAAAATCGGTCGCGAAGAGGTTTGGTGTACATAATTTCACATAGAAGGTCATGCCAAGGAACACTGTCCTGTGGTAAGAAATTACCCGAATACTGGTGCGCCAAACCCGTTCACCCCGCAAGTCCTTTATTGTGAGCTTTGCAGAACAATAGGGCAGCATCGACCTGAAGACTGCTATCTACTACAGAGGTATAGACAAGTACCTAAGAACCCCTATTGTAAATTATGTAAGTCCATAGGACATAACAAAGATGAGTGTCACGGTTATGACTTTCTGAGAGAGCGCACCTACGAATCCTATCGGGTACAAAATGAGGGACCGAGCAATGATGCCTATGGCTACCAGGGTGGTGCATCAGGTAGAGGTGCTTTTGGAGGCTGTGGTCATGGTAGTATGGCTGGCAGAGGACGCGGTCAAGTGGTGTGTTATAACTATAACTAGGCCGGCCATCTGGCTCGCGATTGTCGGAACCCCACTACGACATGTCGGTATTGCCGGGCAGTAGATCATGTGATCGAGCAGTGCCCGCAATTGATAGCTAAGATTCAGGAACAAAACAGTGCCCCTACTCAGAATCTTCAGATGATATCTGTCGAGTAAAGACCTACCCCAGCCATTAATGTTGTTGCCAGAAGTGGAGCTACGACACATATACATACTGCCAAGGAACAACCTGACGAGGCTTGGGTTCGTAAGGCCCCGCCTTTGATATTGAAAGAGAAAAGGAGACATTCATGGAAGCCAAGCAATATTTTGTGGATTCTAGCCCAGCAGTCGCACCTGTGCAGCCACATCAGCAGCAGTCGCTGCCGCAAGAAGCTTCAACGGACAAAGTAAGTACCCTGTCCTCCTTTTTACAGAGTTATCTGAAACTCTTAAGAAATCAAAATGCTTTAAGTGAGTTGCAGAAATTTATTGCTTCCTGTGAACCTCACCAAAGTTCTGGTCAGGAAAAACCTATTAATAGAGTCAGGAGAACTGGCAGGGAAATGAGATTGAATGCTCAGATAGGAGACTATGATATGACTGATGTTATTTTGGATCTAGGATCAAAGGTCAATGTCCTAACCAAGCAGACCTGTGAACAAATGGGAAAACCTACCCTTGACTGGTCACCTATACAGTTGAGATTAGCCAATCAGTAGAATATTGTGCCCCTAGGACAATTCCCTAATGTCCCAATAGATATTGATGGCGTCTGTACTATAGCAAACTTCAAAGTTATTGAGCTCATTGACGACAGCAATCCCTATCCAGCCTTGTTAGGTATTGAGTGGGCAATGGCAAATGCTGCAGTTATTAACCTTAAGAAGAGACATATGACTTTCGAAGGGAAAGACTTGAGAGTCATAGTCCCATTGGATCCTTCCCAAGGAGAAAGGTACACAGAACCCCTCCGAGATGAAGATCAGGATGTGTTGGACCATATCTACAATATTACAGCAAAGGAAGAAGATTATGTTGATCCTAATGCCGAAGGTATTATGGATTGGCAATGTGACAGCTCCTGTATGAAGGATTCCAACGATGGTCTAGATAGTTGGCAGAACAGATTGTATGAGCTACATGGCCATTGTTGTGCAAGAATTACCAAGTCTCTTAGATGGCTTGGCTCGCAGATAAGACCCTTACCTGTTTTTGATGGTTCGAAAGACCCAGAAGAGTTTATTGAGCAATTCTCAGCCCATATACCAGACTCATAGAAAATGGAGATTTTGGACTCAGCATTCAGAGCCACAGCATCCAGATGGTGGAATGGTCACAAACAGTACATTCACAGTTGGGAAGTTTGCCAATAGTCCCTTCGCCTGAGATTCACAGATCGACCACAGGAGGTCCAAAATAGATTTAATGGTAAGACTAACCCTCAGAAGCATTTGGAGCAATGCTACGAATCCTGGAAGCATGTACAGAGTGGGTGCATAGGTTTGTGCATACCTTGGATCATGTTGCAAAGAATTGGTATGCAGAGGTCGAGCTTCACCGGGGTACTGTAAGTTGGGATACTCTTATTGACAATTTTGTATTGACATTTTCTAGTAATGAGGTTTGCCCTGCTCTAGACACAGCTATTAGGTTGATCCATACTAAGGTGTTTGATGATCAAGAGATAGAAGAATACCAACTGGATTGGAAGGCACAAGAAGCTAATGCAATCGAATGTTATAACCTCGCAATTGACAAGGATGACGATCCGCGCAACATTGATATTCCGGATTCAGAAGGCCACTGCGAAGTTCATGGACCAGTAGTCAAAGTTCATGAGGTGACATAGCCCCTGAAGAAGTGGACCGTAAACATTGGCTCAGAAGAACAGCCTAAGCATGCTACCATTGGAGATTATTGGGACGACGAAATGGTAATCAAAGTGACCCAACTTCTCCATGAATATCAGGACCTATTTCCAACTAAGTTTTCAAAGATGAAAGGTATCCTGGGTGATATAGGAGTCAAAAAGATCCCCTTGAAACCGAATGCGAATCCTGTGAAACAGCGTCCTTATAGGTTAAACCCTAAGTACAAGGAAAAACTTAGGATGGAGCTGGATAAGATGCTTGCTGCAGGAATTATTGACCCCTGGAGGAATCTGAGTGGGTCAGCCCTATGGTCGTGTAAGAGAAGAAGACTAAGGGTGAAATCCGAATCTGTGTTGATTTAAGGAAGCTGAATGATGCTTTTCTACATGATCCTTTCCCCACACCTTTCACAAATGAATTGTTAGACAATGTCGGGGTCAAGAAGTGTACTCTTTTACTGATGGATTTTCAGGTTACCATCAGATCAGAATTGCTCCAGAGGATCGACATAAGACAAATTTTGCTATAGAAATGGGATCCTTTCAGTATACAGTTATGCCCTTTGGATTGAAGAATGCACCTGCTATATTTTCTAGAGTAGTCATCTCTGCCTTTAAAGAATATATACATAAATTCTTAGAAGTTTACCTTGATGATTGGACTATCTTTGGGCTACTAAAAGACCATATAACTAGTTTAATACTTATGCTAGATAAATGTAGACAGCACCAGATTTCCTTGAACTTGAAAAAGTGTATCTTTTGTGCACCTTTTGGGATTCTGCTAGGTCACATTGTATGTAAACAAGGCTTGATGATGGATCCGACGAAGATAGATATTATTGTGAACCTTCCACCTCCAACATCTGTTAGACAACTTTGCACAACACTTGGTCATACTAGATATTACAGGAAATTTATTAAAGGGTATGCTCAGATTACTGCTCCAATGGAAAAGTAGTTGAAGAAAGATATTAAGTTCGAGTGTACACCTGAGTGTCAAGCAAGCTTGGATATTCTGAAGGAAAAGATGGTAACTGCTCCCATCTTAGTATTCCCTGACTGGAATAAGGAATTTCATTTGCATGTCGATGCATCCTCCATTGCTCTGGG
>LPNX010867534.1:0-11249 GCA_001517045.1 Pseudotsuga menziesii
TTGAGTTCGGGCTGCTGCATTGGAGCCTTAGTAGGAGATCAGGCCGCTACGGCGGGTCCGTTTTTATTTGCGAGCTGCAATGGCGGGCATCTTTTTATCTTTACCCCCGCGGCGGATGTATTGTCATGATCAAGCCGCTATAGCGGACATCTTTCCCGTTTGTGTGCCCGTTGTTGTTAAGCTTCCGCTACAGCGGAAAGTTGTGCGAGTCATGCCCGCTACGGCGGCAAACCTTATGAGTTGTCTTTCGGATCGGTCTCCGGGAGTCGCTACGGCGGGTGCATCCTCCAGTTTGACCCGCTACGTCGGGTGGTTTGGCGATTATATCGTGAAGGTGGTTTCCGATGCGTTGCCGCTACGGCGGAGGCATTTCGTGTTCATGTCCGATTCTGGGAAGGGACCCACCATTGCAGAAGTTATGTGAAGTCGGAGCCGCTATGACGACTTTCGTTGTATGATCCTTGTCGATATGTTTTCAAAGGTCGAGCCGCGGGGGAAGATACCGGAAGAGTTTGAATTTGTGAGCCGGCAATAGCGGGTAGATTGGTATGATCGAGCCGCCGTGTCGGGGCTGTTCCCATAACAACTTATGATTTTCAGCCGGAAGCTTTTGACATCAACGACGTTTTTGGTCTCCCACGTGCAAGTCTTAGTGACAAATTTAAAGCCCCGTAAAACCTTTTTATTTGTCAAATGCAAAGTCTTTTTACCATTTTATCTTACAGAGTTAGGAGTTGGAGAGGCGTTTTTTCTCGTTCGAGCTGACAGTGCGATTTCCTCAGTGAAGCTCACATGGCGTGTGCTCGCTAGTTATTTTCAGTTGCGTGGCGAACTTCGGACCTGACAGGTAGGCTTTCAGTCCTTTTTTTTTCTCAAGTGGTTGATTTTGTTAAGATTGAAAGGTTATCCATCGTTGATTGCCGGGGGCGGGTTAGGTTATGACATTGTCTAGGTATACAAGGGGTTTTTAAGCCCATACATCTTTTAGGTTTGGTCATTTTAGTTTAAGGTTTCCCGCCTGCAAAACCCGTCCGCTTGTCCAGAAGCTTTTTTTGCCCAGTCGGCTAGGTTTACGATGAGTGTTCAAAGAGCCGAGTTTTTCGCCGGCCTGAAGCCAATCGATAGCTCACTTGGGGGCGTCGGTATGAGCTGCGATCTCCTTGTTTTGCTCAGAGCCCTGGTTCATATGTATCGGTCGTGGGATATCGGGCCTAGTTTTACCCTAGGGCATTGCCGCCAAAGTATTGAAGCTCTATTGCACCTGTGGGATAGTTTGTCTAGGGTTGAGTGGGGTTTTCGCCGATAAAAGGAAAAACACAGTGGTTTCAACAGAGTTTCCCGTGTTCGACCCGTGTGCGTATGGCCATAGCCCTAACTCGTGTTCATATTGCCCGTTTTAATGGACGAAACCAGTAGAGTAAGGCAGTTTTTATGTTTTTTTTAATGCTGTGGGATGTGTATACATAATGTATTGGTTTGTATGCTTATATTGATAATCATCGGTTTAAATATGAACATTAAGACAACTTCATTTTTTGTAGGTACGGTTTACTGCAGAAATCATGACGAAGAAGGGGAGGAAGAAGCTTAAATTTGGTGAAAGCGATTCTGACTCAGAAGTTGTTGAAGTCTCGCCGGCAGTAAAGATTGAGATAGTGTATGAAGACACTAAGGCGATTTCAGGAGCAGAGCCTGAGCTCAAATGGGGCTATATCTATCCTATGTTGGTTGAGAGAAAGGTGCCAGAAGCTAGCTTGGGAGACCTAGCTTTGTACGAGAACATATTGAGGTCTGGGTTAATCAAAATAGCAACTAGGCCGGAGATTTTTCCCTGTGCGGAGGTCATTGGATGGATGTTGCCCAAAATAGACCCAGTAGGAATGATAATAAATGATGAAGAGGGCAAGCCTGTTGCATCTTTCGTGCCTGCATTCATTTCGGCAGCTTACAGTCTACTAGAAAAGGAAATAAGTGTAACAACGGAGTGGGTCAAAGTTCTGAAGTTTGACTATACAACCACGACAAAGATGATGGTGGTCGAGGGGAAGACCTTCAGACACAAACAGTCAGGAGAATATGAGACTGCCCATCTTCGAACCCCTTTCAGGATAATAGCATTGATGATAAGCAAGCTGTATGGTAGGGCTGATGGGAAGACGTATGATTTTGGTTGGATTCCCCTCATGTATTATGTAGCTATGGAGGGAACAATTTTTAACTGGGCAGATATAGCTACCAGAAACTTGTCCAAATGTGTCAAGGCAACCCAGGAGGGTTTGATACAGAACAAATCACAATTTTTTATGTCATCTTTCTTGATAGATTGTATATTGTCTAGACACAGGTTTGAGAAGCTAAATTGTGTGTGGAAGGAGGGAAAAGCCCCTATCCACGTTGCATATCAGATTCTGGAAGCCCATAAATATCACAACCATTACCAGTTAATTTGTGAGGAATTCATAAGGCCCCTATTTAAGTTGATCTTTCTAGAAGATTGTCCATGTCTGTTAGAGGGAGCTGTAGAATCTATAAAAGAATTTGGAGATTATTTTTTCACTGAAGAGGGCACGTATCTGAGAATGTATGGAGGCACCAAAGCACCGTTACTGCTGCCCAAGTATGCAACAGACTACATAGTACATAAGGAGGTAGTTAGACAAGTGTTTCTAGATGGTTTTGGAAATCATTTGTTTGATATAAAGAAAGTCATGTTCTCGCTAGTACCTTTTTATGTAGGGAGCTACAAGTTCAATAAGGTAAAAAGTGCTCCAGATTTCGTTAAAGAACTGGAGATCTTCCATTTTGGAGAGAAAAGCTTCGACCGAAATGATTCACAAGGAAAGGTGGTAGCTCACAAGGCCACTCACAAGGCAAATTTCAAGTATACAGACTACATAGATAAATAGGAGCAAGTGTTCAGAAATGTCTACAGTATGGCAGCTGTGAGCAAGCGGTTGAAGAGAAAGGCATCTGGGGTCAAGGGAAGTAGCAATAGCAATCCAAAACCAGATGAAGGAAAAGAAGAAGCTGCAAAGAAGGCACAAGAAGAAAGTACTTAGAGGCTTGCAGCAGGGGCAAATAAGTTGTTGGCAGAGGAGGCACAGAGAGATAAAGCAGAAGCTGCCAAACAAAAGAGCAAAGAAGTTGTTTTGAAGAAAATGGCAGAGTTAGAAAAGGCCATGGCTAAAGGAAATGCAAGCCCTGAGCCAGAGATGCAAGATACAGGAGGGCCTACAGAAGGGCAAAGCTAGAGCAATGAAGAAGTTCCTAGTGGTAGAGGTCTAGAGCAAAGCCCTGTTCGGGATGATCCAGAGAACCTGCCATCCACATCTAGCAGCATCCTTAATGGGGGACATATGCCCATAGCTGAAATGGGGCTTGTACCATTTACACCATCTAAACAATACGATGTGGCATGCTTAGAAGATATTCGCTTTGATCCTAAAACGAAATCCATTACATGGAGAATAGAAAAAACCTTGAGGGTAGAGTCTCAGCCACCAGTGACCACAGTAACAGAGAGGACGGTCATGAAGAATGTAGAAGAGCAACCAAAGTAATTGGCTTCTATGGGCATTGCAAATGCCTATGCCAATGCCCACAATGTAGATAGTCTTCTAGAAAATATTGAGCAGTATAAGGGGAAGATGGCTGAAATGAAGGAAGTTTTGAGGAAAGAAGAAAAGGTAGGTAGAGAATCCAAAAGAAAATATGAAGCTACCTTATCAGATTTTTAGAGGCTTCAATAGGGACACCAAATTTTAGAAGAAGAAAGGGACAGTTTGAAATCATCCAATGAAGAGTTAAGTAAGGAGAAAGGATATTTGGAAACAAGGTTGCAGAATTAGAACTGCAGAAGGATATTGCTGAGCAGAAAGCAAAACAGTATGAAACCCAGGTAGCAGGATTGGAGGCAGAAAAGGCTTCATTGGAGGTTTTGTTAAAGGTGGCAAATGAGCAAAGAACGGATATAGAGCCATTGACAAAGCATGCCCTCATGCTCAGAAGTAAAATTTACCAGATGCAGCTTCAGATAACAGATGAGATGTTGAAGGTCCGTCAAATGGAAGCTAGGTTGGAAGAGATTTTAGGTATAGCTTCCCATTTTAAAGGCAAGACCTAGGATGTCCTGGAAATCCTTCAAGGGCGTTTGACTTCGTTGGAAACAACCAAGGAACCTCCAGCAAATGCACCGATCAAAGACTCTGAGAGAGTGAAGTTGGAATATGGGCTAATAGAATTTGGAAATAAAACTGCTGAGGAACTGATAAGGGCAGCCCAGAGGACTAAAAGCGTTTGCACAGAATTCTGTAGAAAGGTGCTTACAACTTACAACCGCTGCCAAACATCTGCAAAGAAGATGTTAGATGAATTACCTGAGCATGAAGAATACTTGAAACAATTGCAGGCCAGATGGCAGGAGGATGAACTGGGCATTCAGCTGATCAAAATTTTAGATGAGAGAGTGCTTAAGACTGTAATAGACCATGTAGCAGTAAACAACCATCTATTGGAAAGTCAACTTCGATTGATTCCAGCTAGGATGGCTAATATAAAAGCTCAAGTTGCCAAGCATGAGGTCACTATTAGATTTCTAGAGCCATCAGAGTTTGAGACAATAGTGATATATGCCAATACATGGAAGCAGTTCATTAATGAGGTGGCCGGGCCCACTTAGAATGTTTGTTTTATTGACACATATTTTGTAATATTTATTTTTGCCTTAATTAGCGAGCTCACTAGGAGACAGTCAATTTTTGTAATTGATTTATAGGGGAAACCCAAAAGGCTGGAAGACCAAAAGACATTTCAAATTGTATAAATAGAGGTAGAGTCGATGAAGAAGAGGACTTTTCCATGCTATCTTTTTGTCAAGTTATTGTAAGAAGAACTACTTCCTTTTATAATAAAGAAGTCATATTTTCTATTGGAGAAGGAACTGTGAAGTCTCAAATGCATGTTGTAGATTGGTTGAATGTCGAATTATTTCTGTTTTAGCTTATTCTAGGAACTGTGAGATCGTTCTGACTTATGAATTACTTCCATGTTATGAATGATTTCCTGTTATTTTTATGAAACTTATGCAGTATATTGAGTAATGAATGTTTTAACTAACGATGAGCTATCTCTTTGTTTACCTTTCTACTTACATTCATTTATTCTGAATTATGAATAGCTATCTGTAATATTCTTTATGCATGTTTTACAGTACATTACTCATCATTAAATATAATTTTTCTCCCTAGGGATATGTTAGATAGAATTAGTTAGCTTAGCATAACTGTTATCTGTTTGTGATTTAGAAGCGAAAAGGGAAATAAGACAAGAGGTAAGAACCTGCGCATCACATTGTGAAATCTTCGTTATCTCTATCGATTGCACTTAAATTAGGCACTTGCATATCATATATAAAATAAAACAAAAAATACACTTAAACGGTGGACCGGGCCGCAATCGGTAAAACAAGCTTAAACCGTTACTTGACCTATGGTAGCCGGACCGTAAACCGGACGGATTCCCCATACCAAACAATAACGAGCTAATTGGGAACGTTTATTGGGGAGAATCCCTACTGTTGTTACCTGGGATTTTCCAGGCCTCAACACAACATTAACATTCAAATTTTAACATATAATATTTGCCATCAACAAAATCTAACAATCTAATAGATAACATCAACCATGATTGCTCCTGTTGCCTTATCCTCAATGATTGCTCCTGCTGCCTTACAATTAGTAGCATTATCTTTGATGACTTGAATGACATTGTATGGCCCAATCGTTTGAATGGTTTCAAGTAAAGGTTGTGCAATATTAATACTAGGCTTGTAGCAATCTGAGTAGTCACGAGTTGAAAGGAAGGCCACACCACTAGCAGACACACCAAGAATATTTATCAATGGCTTTCCTTTAACATTTGTCCACCCATCAGATACAATGGATACCCCATAGTTGGACCAATTATTTGTAAACTTTCCAAGAGCACTATTGCTTTTGGTTCTTTCCCTATCAAGCCCCACGGTTCTAGCTCTATCATACCCAGGGCTCATGTATGCTTTAGGGGCAACATTGATGGCTTGTACCATTTCATGCCAATAGGGTGAGCGAAGAACATTGAATGGCACACCACATGCATAGAGAAACCTGTAAATTTTTGAATCCACATCATCTTTGCCACCAAGGTCATGGAAATTTGATAATGTTTTTCGCATAGGCAGGAATCCACTAGCATGGGTGGATGATAATCCAAATCCACTACTAAACATTCTCTGTGGGGATTCAGATTTGACCCTTGGTCTCTTGAAATTGTTTTGAGCGGCCTCTTCTTCCATCCTGTATTTGTTTCTTTCTTTAGCTAACACTTTGTCACATGTTTTGACTCCAGTAGCCTTACCTTGATCACATGGCATAAGCCCACACAATGCTTTCTCACACGGGTATATGAACCTGTGTAAGTTTTATTACAATGGAGGCATGCAAACTTTGTGGTTCCACCCCCTCTACCTCCCCCAAGCCTTGTCACATACTTCCACAAAGGTGTTGTGTCTTTTTGTTTTTACTCGTCATCACTCTCAATCTCCTCCTTCTCCTCCTCTCCCTTTTCCTCCTCTCCATGGTATGTGCCACTCCCTATCTCTTCCTCCTCATCATTGCCACCACCAAATCTACTTCCCACCACCATCATCATGACAAGAATCAGAACCAAAAACAAAAACCACATACCCATCATGCTTCTTGTTTCAATATGAGAATCACTTCTTACCTGCAATAGATTGATGGAGAAGAAGAAATTTGAAAGAGTAGAAAAAAAACACATACAAGATTTAAAATTTTAACATAGTGAAATATTTTTTTCAAAAACAAACAAAGATTGGGTTTTTAGAGCCTACCTCTTTAGCTCTTCAAGGATGGTTGGATGCATCTCTAGAAACCTTTAATCTTCCTTCCAAGCCCTCACAAATAGAAGCTTTCAATCTCCCCTTCAATCTCCTACAAATTTGCTCTCAAACAACTAGCAAAGCCACTCAAAGCCCTAGCAAGATAAATGAAAACAAGCAAATGAGGACTAGAATGAGTCCAAATAGAGTCCAATAGTGTTTATAAAGGCTAATTGAACCCTAGCCAATCACTAAAAAACAATTTTTTTTTGCGAAATTGAGAAAAATAGAAAAAAAATCCTTAACGCACGGAATCACTGAGGGAGCGTTTTTTTTTGCTCGAAAGCGTTTTTGGGAGCGTTTTTTTCTGCTCGGAAGCATTGAGGAATCGCTCTGGGAGCGTCGCTCCCTTAGCGATTCCGGGTGTTGTCCGCCAATTGCACACCAGCAGCAGAAACCTTCCAAAAGTTGTCTCCCCTCTTGAGGAAGTGGGAGAAATGTGACCTTGGGGGCAAGCACAAAGCCAGGTACTGTCACCTACTCCTAGCTCCTCTGTTTAGGCTAACTCCTACCGAAGCCAAGGGGGGTAGTCCCTAACAAAGAGTTTTCTATGGCTCAATGTGTTTAAGTTAAGTTTTAATGTTCAAATAATACGGATGGGTGTTGTTTAGGAGTTATTATGATGAAAGATGATTATAATTATGAAAATTTGAACACAAGACAAAGGCAATCCACGTTGCTGTACTGGATTAAAAGATGAACAATATATCAAGAACTTGTAAAAATAAAGTGCATTCACAGACAAATATTTTATAAGTCAAGGACAAATGGTCCAGATCAATAATAATGCATAAAATAATAGACCAGTGCCTTATGGAGTCGAAGCTCTGCAATGCTTAAAGAAATAACAAGTCTTGAAATAAAGCTAGTGGATATGTTATGCGAGTGCTCTTGGTACGTTTTAAAGATTTTAGTGGTCTTGTTTATTATGGCTTTGAAACGAAGAAGGTATCAGAGACCAACCGGGAAAGTGTTCAAAGTCACTCCGTTGGAGACATGTCGGCCCGTCCAGTATCTCAGGCTGGTTTCCGGTGGATTGACCAGCTAGCTGTGACTCTTAGACAAAAGGGAGTTCCGGTGCCCTTACTGAGAATGGACTTGAATATTTTTTACAACACCAGTGCGTTGGTTATGGGTAAAAATTTTATTATGTTTTTATTTGCGAACTTAGCAGGTCCGTTCACCGTTCTAAGTACGAGCCCAACTATGAAAGTCGGCAGAGCATACTAGGTGAAGGATGTCAACGAAGTAAATTAATTAGAGGGGAATGTGAGTTTAAAGATTTATTAAAAGAATTAATTAAACCCTCCAACAAAGAGCGCTCTTGACTTTGTCTTATGACAAAAGTTCAAGAGTCTTATTTATCTATATGCCCAAGTGCAAGGATGATGCCAATATTACTATGCTCTCCGATAGAGAGTGCTCTTGACTTGGATTCTGGCAAGTTCAAGAGACTTAGAAATTAATTATCAAATTACAAAAAACAAAGTACATAAAAAGAAACCGAAAAATTAGACAAACTCTCCGATAGAGAGCACTCTTGATCCACCTTACGGTGAGATTCAAGAGATTTTGGTTTTTTTAAAGTTTTGCAATAGTATGTCAAAAGAAAGCAAACAAAACTTGAACTAACTTAAGCAATGAAACAAGAAATTTTTCTTTTTTCAACTTTTTATGAAAGCAAACTTCTAAATGATGAAATTACTCCTTCCTACTCTACTCTAGCAAATTATTATGCAAAACATGAAAATACAAGAGACGATACAAGCTTCCCCCAAATGGGGGAAGAGGGGTGTGGGAGCTTTTATCCCACTTGCTTTTTATTATTTTTTTTACAATGCTTTCTTCGACTTTGCTTTTTGCCTCTTTCGAAAGAGCGGGGTGAGAAAGGGAAAGAGAGAAGAGGAAAGTATTTTGTCTTTTTTTTTTGCTCTTTGCTTGCTTCCTTGCTTGCCTTTAGCCTTTGGGCTTTTCTTGATTTTTCTTGAAAGTAAGAGCTTTAAACAATTGAAACGTTATGTGTTAATAACAAAATTAAAAGAAATAAAACTACAAACTAACTCTTAAAAAAGGGGAAATTTCTACGGTGAAAATGGAGGAAAGGCAGAGGAGAAAAGGCTATGAAATGGGAGAGAGGAAAGGCAAAAAGAGGGCTGTCCAAAAGGGTAAAAGAGGGCTGCAAAATGAATGAAAGATGGATGCAAACTTAGGTGAAGAAAGAGGGAAAGAGGGCAGCGAAGAGGAAACAGGAAAAGCAAGCCAAACAAGGCAATGGGAGGGAAGCCAAAGGATAGAAAAAAGTAAACTAGGGCTTCCTAAAGTAACTGGTAACCAAAGGAGAACTTTCTTGTGGATGGAACACAAGAGATAGAGATAGACTCCTAGCTTTCTTTTTGTATTAAAAGAAGACGATCCCTGTAGGTCCTGCAATCACAAAGTGTTAAACAGAAGTTTGGTTGCTTGAAGCCTGGGATAGAAGCAACTGAGCTCACACCCTTCTTCAACCTGTGAAGCCTGATAACACACCACAACTCAATACAAACGTGAGATCAAAATAACATGCTAGTATGCTAAGAAAATTTGAATCAAGATCAACATTACGTTTGTACTGATTACTCATGTCCATCAAGATACTAATCTACTTCGCATAAACAATAAAATTGAAACTACAAATGATTATTGTGCCAACAATGGCCTTCTTGAGCTAACAAAACAATTGATCTCATGCAAGTATTAAAGAAATAGGGGTTAGAGACAATATCACCTCAACCATTTAGAAAGCTACCACATGCAAGAGCTCATAGACCTCCAAAGTCGAATCTTTATTAACAATTCAAAGCAAATGCTTGATACAATTTTCTCAGAGTAACTCTGCTACAAAGTTCCATGAAGAAAAGAGTGCAAAGCACCTCTATTTATACAAAATACCAAGCCCCAGGGGCTTTTAATGAACCAGAGATCAATCTGGAGTTGAACTGATAATAAGTTGCCAACACACCCAATCAACCTCACCAAGTCCAAATCGGCGTCTCCTTCTCCCCTCATGCGAATGTACGAAAGGTAGGTGGGTGAAGTCACCACATGCATGAGCTATCCATTCCTTGACGTCATACTCATCTTTACCTAAATCGCAGCTACTATTTATTAAACCAAAACTCCATGAACTAAGCGAGTGAGGGGTCCACTATCCACCTCACGCTCCAATCCATCCTTATTAATTTGCAGCCTCCTTAAAAACATTCACATGCATTGGAATTATAGTTTATAAACCATGGTTTAAAATTAATGCTTCAAGTGGAGAGGGTCCACCCGATCCCACACATCATCCTCACGCTCCATGCTAGCATGAGCTCCTTTTAAAACAATCCGCAATCACTTACGTGACACCACCATGGTTTATGCATTGGGATTGTATGCAATGGTTTAAAAAATTCACGTGGAGAGGGGTCTATCTTATGACCAATCGCTAGCCTCAAACAATGCTACTATATGCTAGCGTGAGCCCACTTCTCCCTCACGTCACCTCCTTCATATTATAAAATCGTGTGTAATGTCCTCTTCATTTTAGGCCTTGAGGCCCAAAACCGCTAACCTATGTGATTCCTGTGGGTTCGAGCGGTTACTGATAGCTAGGGAATCAGATCAGGGCTGATGCCATCCATAGAAGATCTAGGGCATCCTCACTTGGTCAAGAAGGGCCACCTGGGCCAAAGGCCACCTTCATGCATGCCATCCGAAGCATTATTTAATGATGCATGCACTTTTTAGGTCTCCATCCGCATGCATGCAAGTCAACGGCAAATTAGAAAATAAAGTGACCTAATTAGGTCAAAGATTAGGTTTTGCGCAGTTGAACTTTATAAATAGAGGATAAAGCAAGAGGAGACCTCACTGATGATTATTATTATTTTGGGAAGCTCTTGGATAGCAGCACAGCGTGCAGCACAGCAGTTGGGGTTGGAGACGGAGTCTTCAGCTAACAGGATTTCGGCAGTGAAACATCTGTCCTAGTCTTATTCCGGGTAAGCCATACTGGTTCACCACTTGTTCTTCATTCATTCATTAGTTATATAGCACAGGGTATAGATTGTTGCAGGGGCACGGTGTAGCCGTAAGGGGGGGTTTTCAGCCAGAAATCCCTAATCAGCTGTGGGGCCTCTAGATCTCAGTTTCCTTTCAAAACTCAGGCACCAGTCTTATCATCAGCTACAAACTCCGGTACTCCGTGATTATCAGCTCCATCTGAGCTCATCCGAAGCCGTTATCAGCATTTCCGGACTCCCAGGGGCGTGAGCAGCTGCCTCACTGAACC
>LPNX010867546.1:0-38032 GCA_001517045.1 Pseudotsuga menziesii
TGGAGAAAGAGGATGCTGAGAAAGTAATGACTGAATTACACGATGGTCCGGCTGGGGGACATTTTTCAGGCGATACTACAGCCCACAAAATCCTTAGAGCCGGTTACTATTGGCCTACGCTCTTCAAAGATGCACATGCACATGTCAGGAAATGCGATATTTGTCAAAGATGCAGTGGAAGACTACCTAAAGCAGCAGCACCTCTAAAGCCTGTGATGGTCATGGAACCATTTGAACAATGGGGGCTAGACATTATTGGAGAAATAAAACCAAATTCTTCCTTGCTGCACAAGTACATTCTTACTGCTACTGATTATTTCACCCGCTGGGTCGAAGCTATCCCACTGCGCAAGATAAACGAAGACGAAGTCATCAACTTCCTACAAGATCATATCATGACCAGGTTTGGAGTTCCAATTTTGTTAGTTTTTGATAATGCTAAATACTTTTCATCAATTAAATTGACTGCATTTTCTCATGATAAAGGGATAAAATTACATTATTCTGCTAACTACTATCCGCAAGGGAATGGCCTGGCTGAATCCTCTAATAAAAACCTTATCAGAATTCTGAAGAAGACTGTCATTGAAAACCAGAGAAGTTGGCACTCAGCTTTACCCAATTCCCTGTGGGCTGACAGAGTCACCCCCAAGTCTGCAATAGGAATATCACCCTATACCCTTGTGTACGGTAAGGAGGCCATCCTGCCCCCCAATATCATGCTACCAGCCTCCATATTAGCCCAAGAGTCTATGGGGTCGGATGACGAGGTTCTCCAAATAAGGATATATAATCTTCTGAAAGCAGAGGAGGCCAGATCCAAGGCTAGAGAACGTTTTAAACAACAGCAGGAGATAGTAAAAAGATGGTTTGACAAACATAAAGCTGGAAAAAGGGACTTGGAAGTGAGAGACCTCGTTCTCAAATGGGATCATCCCCATGACGAGAAGGGAAAGCATACTAAGTTCCAACAATTGTGGGTAGGCCCATGTCAGATCAAAGCAAAACATGGCCCTGCTACTTACAAGCTGCAAGATTTACAGGGATGGGAGGAGAACCTGCCAGTTAATGGTTTGGTTCTCAAGCCTTATTTTTCTTGAAGTTGTCTTTGAGTTTTCTGTCTTGTATATAAATAAGCTGTGGGGTTGTTTTTGAGTCATTCTTTCATTTGATTTAATTTTAAGTTTTGATTTTCAATAAGGGGAACGAACTTGCGGTTGTCTGGAGGATATTAAGGTCTTTCAGGAATAGCAAATACGTTGAGTATCAGCCTGTGTGTTGCTAAAAGATTTCTTCCAGCCTAACAGTTTTCTCGAATAAAATGTTGTGTGCATTTAAGTCCTGCTTAAACCCTGTGAATTAAACCGGATTCAAGGAGTCTGGATGGAGTACTATGTTGGGGCTCCATCCACGTCACATTTAAAATGTTCGAAGGAGCGACAGTAAAAGACCCATGGGAAGAAGCAAGGTGAACAGTGTATTAAATATAAATGATCCCATGCCAAGAAATGGATGCCAAAAGGCAAATAAAGAGTCAAAACTTCTATAAAAGAATCATAAATCAAAGCAGGTGCTAAATCATAAGTACTAAATTGCCGAAAGATCCTCTCCGTCCGTGAGCTGAAACTTGAAGCACACCACTCACACAAAAGGACACTATGGGATAGAGGATCCTGAATTAAAATTTAGTAAGGAAGGCGTACAGAAGGACTCAGATGAAAGTGACAAAAGTCCAAAAGCACAAAAGTGTTAAAATGGCATGGGAATGAGGAACAAACGAATACTGTTGTTCACTATTGGCTACAATCCTGTGGTGTCCACACTGTTAGCTACCTGAAAATAGAGGTAATATTGAAACTCATACTCTGGCCTCAGCATAGTTATCTGGACTTGAAGGTCTCGGTTTTCCCTTTCCCCCAATGGACCATCATCAATGATTAAGGTACACACTTCTGTCGGTTGAGAAATCCATCTGGATAGCTGGAAGAATTCATTTGATGCAATTTTGTTGTGAAACAGTCTGCCACTCAAAGAAAAGTTACCCAGAGGTCTAGGTTCACCAGGAAATCGCCAGTTGTTGCTGCCACAACTGTTCTCCCCAAATTTATTGTTATTTAAATTCTAGGCCCCTCCTCATCATCTTTGCTTGGTTTGATCGTTAAATTCTTGAGCCTCTTAGGCGTATCTTATTTTCATTTCACTTTGAAGATGGCTGTCAGCCAGTTTATGTATGCCTTTTTCAGTTTCGGTTTGAGTCGTGGATGTCTGGTTTACTGGTCGATAAAAGAAAGGGGGAAAATCGTTGTTCTTCAGAGTGTCCTTTTCGAAGAAATAACGAACCTAGCTGTGCCGGATCCTTAAAACTGTTTGAGTACTTGTTTTTTCTTGTGATCGGGCCTCTTTTTAATTTCAGATCGGAAGCTGTGAGTTTCTTTTCCGCCGCCTTTGTGGCTCTTAGATCATTTTAGCGTCCGACTCTCCAAGTTTCTCCGACGTTCGATTCGTGTTAAACCTTAAACCGCTTACCCGTAGCCCTGACTCGTCCACCTTTGTGGCTGGGAGATTCTTTTAACTTCTGATGTTAAAGTCACCCGACGTCCGATTATTTCTCCCGCCCACTTCGCGTATCTCCGAGCTCTCTTTCCCGCCGTTGCGGCTCTGAAAGTCTTCCGGCCTCCGAAGCTCAAAATCGTCCGATGGCCGATTTAAATCCCCTCTTGCTTGCGTTTCTCTGCCCCACGAATTAAGCCTCGCCCGCCATTGCGACTGGGAGAACCTTTTGGTCTCCGAGCTTACTTCTTTTCGACTGTCGATTCATCAATTTCCCGCCCAGAGCTCGATCGATTTTCTTCTCTGAACAAGAGACGAACCCGGCCATTTTCTTGTGGAATTGTCGTTCAATTGTTAGAATCTAATGCTTTGTTTGCGACGCCTTTGAAACAAATGATGCTTGTCGATTGACTGCAGAGAGTCTCGAGGAGACCAGTCAACCTACCATGGTGTGAAGAAAGACGGACCGTCTGGCAGAGGTATAACTGAAGCTCAGGGAATCGCCGTGGAGAGCCCTGGCCGTAGAAGAAAAAATACGAAATAATGAATACACAGAAACGGATCAGTTACCAAGTGGTTCATGATTGCATGCACACAAAAGATCGAAATGTGAAGCGTTCGAGAAGCTGAAAGGTGATGCGTCTGGGGGGAAAATGAAACACTCTGTAGGGGTAGTTAAAGATGGGAAAGGGGAACTGAGAGGGGGATTTTTCCCCAGAAAATTTTGTAAATGTTTGCTTGTAAGAGGAACTACTTCGTTTTGCAAAGGAAACTGCAATTTTGCCTGTTGGAGTGGGTGAAAAGTGGAATGTATCAATGTAACTCATTGAATAATGTTGAAGAGGAACTCTTTCGTTTTCAGCTGTGTTTCATTTACTGTAAGAGTATTTAATGTTCTGAACCTATATTCTTGTTAAATGTTCTTTAGTAGTTTCTGGGATATTTTTCACTGTGAGTAATAGATGTTGTTATAAAATGATCGGCTATCTGGTTATTTAAATATCTGTAAGCGTTCATGTGTCTTGAAAGAAGTACCAGCTATCTGTGATTCTTCATAATGCATGTGCAAAACGTATTGTTCACCCATAATGATAACTTTTCTCCCTAGGGATAGATTAGATAGGTAGTTTGTTTCTTATTGTATCTGATTTGGTTGCCTGCGAGCATAAGACGAGAGGTAAGAACCTGCGCATCACATTGTGACCGCTCTCTGCATCTTGATTGCCCTGCATTTAGTTAGGCACTTGCATTTCATTTCTTAAAGTCAAAAAACACAAAAACTCGGTGGGCCAGGCCGCAACCGGTAAAGCCTTTGTTTTGTTTCTTGACCTACGATAGCCGGACCGCAAACCGGATGGATTCCCCATTCCAAATGGTCAATGGGCTAGTTGGGAACGTTGATTGGGGAGAATCCCTTATTTTTTTCGCCTGCGAATTTCCAGGCCTCAACAAGGTGGAAGTAGAGGGGTGTGCTTCTTCTCTACCCTTCCTCCTGTCGATATCCACCCTTGGTTTAATTTTCCCACATGCCATCATATTGGCCTCTACTTCTAGGGCATCAGTGAACATGGTTGGGAGTGTGTTATAGTTTCTTTCTCTTAATAGCAAAGCAAAGTCATTGTCAAAGGCATCTGCATAATGAAGCTTAGCTGCCTCGGGTGAAGGTTTGATATCGGAAGGTATCGAGTTGTAGACCCGCATGAATCAAGTAGAAAATTCATGGACGGATTCAAAACCTCCCTTCTTGAGATTATAATATTGAGACAAAACCTGTAGTGGGCTCTGCTTGTCGTCCCACCTTTCTAGAAATATGGTTTGAAAGCCAGTGAAGCTGCAGATAGAGCTAGGTGGAAAATATTTATACCATTTCTTGGCTTCCCTAGACAAACTCTGAGTGAATAAACGCATCTTGACATCTTCATCGTCTACCTCCTCCAGGTCAATAAAGTCGTCAAACTTATCCACATGGTACCTTGCTGAAACATTTCCCTCCCCATCATAGAGTGCAATCCTTTGGGCATAATTCATGGGGAGGTCGTGCAGGACCAGAGGTAGGGCTAACGGGGCAAATTTAGTAGCAATCATCGAGGCGGGTTGGTTGGGAATGGAAAGGGGATTGGGCACTTGGGTATTTTGAAAGACAGAAGCTATTTCTTCAACTTTGGGTGGGGTTTCTAGTTTCGGCCACAAAGAATCAAGCAAATATGATTGCAACATATTAGGGTCTACCCCAGCCTTTCTTAGGTCAGACTCAAACTTATATTTGGTTAGCAGTCTTTCAGCCCTAACCCCCCACTCAGGTTCATCTAAGCCGTATAAGGCCTGAGATGATGAAGTATCAAAACAACGGAGAACTTGATTTCTCCTTATTCATATTTCTAAGTATCTTTTCTGGTTTATCCACACTGAGTAAAGTTTTGGTATCAGAGTTACCTCTCGTGTGGATCTTTCTGGGAGCCAGGATATCTAGTGTGATACTGGTCGCGGCAGGCTTGGAGTTGCCAGGACAAATGTACCACCTTTAGCAACTTTAGAATTTTTTGTCTGTCCTCATAAATCTCGTCTTTATGATCATTGGTCTCCTCAGTGGAATCGTCTCCCAGAATCTTTTAGTGGAGTCGCTAGGGGAAATGATACAATCTTCTTCACATGTAAGAATCTATGTTTGCCCACGGAAACCCTTTATCCTCTGAATATTTTTCCTTCTTCCCAAGGGTGATATTCAATCTCATCCCCATCAACGGCGCTCGCTCCCAGGTAACAGCAAAACCACTTTCAAAGAGAGAACTAGCATTCTGCTCTTCCAAGAGGGATCTCTCACCAATTGTTAACAATGCCAGATATATACAAGTGAAACTATAAATTGTTTGTAAAATTAGTTGAAACAAAACCCAGAACCATTGGGCGATGGAGTGGAGATATACAAAAAAATAATCATAACTTAAATGCAAATGATTTCAACACAGGGGCAAGGTAGCCACTCAATCACAGTCGATTTATAATTGTCTGGTGGAAAGGAAGAACATGAACAGACCATCAACACAGAGCATTGTAAGAAATGAATTTTGTATTAACTTTAGAAGAAACTTTGGTGAATACCTGAAACAACAGATGAAGCATAGCAAGTATGAATTCCGAGTTGTTATACCCTAAGTATCAGATATGAAAGAAAACAAAATGGAAAGGAAAACTGGAATAACATTCACATAAGAAAGGAAATAACAGACTATAAGTGCAAACGACACATGAATCCCTGTATGAAAAACGTCGATCTCGGCTCTGCAATTATATTAAACTTCTCTTGAAAAACACATACAACAAAATTACAATGGTTTCAACCCTTTCTCCTTCTTCAGGAGGTATATTTATAGTATTCTGGATTTCCTAAACCGACATTCGGGAATCAAAATTTGTTACAACAGAAGGACATATTCTAACAGCCGCTTAGGTGGCATATTGGATGCGGCTTGTATGAAACAGCCAGACAATGAAATGTGGAACACGGGATGAAAAAGGCACAAGAGTATCCCATACTCCCATCTAGCAGATGATGACTGTACAGACCCCTTTGAGAGAAGCGACCATTAGGGTGGGCGTGCAACACCTGGAAAATCTATCGTGCACTGTCATCGTTACTTCTACTGGTGTGTTTTGAGCTTGGCTGACCCATATTGGCAGATGACTATCCATGCATCAGGACCAGGTATAGGCGCAACAACGATGTCATAAGCTTGTGCCTTGAGCTCCATTGCTTCTGGGTAGGAGGCCTTGGGGACCTTGGAGCATGTGGCTTTAAAGTCAAACCATAACTCGAAACCATTGGCCAACTTGTCAAAAATGACCTTTCTCGACAACGCTTGTTGCATATCCCCAAATTTTCTGTGATCCAATCAAAATTTTACTAGGCACTCCTTATAATCCTTCAGAAATAGTAAAGGACCCATCTCTTCCCAGAAAAAGTGGAGCCCCTTACTTGTCAATGGTTTGAACAGCTTGACAACCTCTCGGATTTTGTGCTCAGTGACCTCTATTTTGGCATGCACTGTCTCCATCATCCTGTGTTTAGCTATCCCCTTTCTGGCTTCAGAGACAACAACGACCCTGTTTTGAAGATCGTAACTGCTAGAGGCCTCGTCTGACAAGGAGCTCAGGAAGGTTATGGCACTTTCTGCGGTCTCCAAATGTTTTTTGTTCACTTGTTTCCTAGACTTGTTTCCTGGCTTCCCTCATAGAAAATTCTAGGTCTTCAATAATTTCGCTTCGCTATTCCTCAAGAGTTGGATATTTTCTTCCCATTGCCTCCCCTTTTCTTCAAGCTTCAATATCTTATCCTTGCAATCATTAAGCTTGAAATTCAATGCCTCTTTCTCCTTTTCGAAGTCAGCCAATTCGTCCACTTGAGCGAGCTGGGAGCCGGGGATTCTCAACTTGTTTTTCAAAGTCTATTTCTCTTTATCTCTATCATCGAGCATTTTCTGGACCAAATTTCCTTTCTGTGCAGATCCCTCCATTTGTATAGCTTCCTTCTGTAATTTTTTGAGTTGGGATTTAAGTGCTTTAATCTCCACTCTTTACTTTCTTAAAAGATTAGAATTTTTCACTTTACTCTCCTCTGACTAGGACAATTGTATGGTAGCTTTAAGCAGTTTGGTATTCAGTATGTCTCCAGTCTCTTTATTCAGGTGTATGATGTCAAAAGTGGGAACCTTTGAGAGGTTTACATTGACCTCTCACACCTTATTCCCCACTGCCAAGGCTAAGCTGAGGGTATCAGTGGCATGATCCCTTACAATTTTTAGTGCCACATTGGGTTGAGGCAATCATGAAGCTTCACGGTATAGTTATGTCGTCTCCTCAAAGGTTTTGTCAGCCCTTTCTCAGTAAGACCTCAGCCATTCCTCTTTGGACACATGCTCGTTCGGAGTCTGCCCATCGAATACATACTCCTGTATTTGCAATTTGGCCGCCTCGGGCTCCACCTAGTGTTGTACCTTTACTAAATTCTTCTTCTTTGCCTGTCCCTTTTTAGCATGCACCAATTGTTGGCTAGGTTCCATTTTATGTTTCTTGCACGTGTTGGAAGTGTCCACCTCTTCAGTGTCCATGGGATCTGGACTCCCTCTTTTTATCGAACTCGCCGAATAGCTGACCAATGATGAGTATCACCCTGCAATCACAACTATAGTAGCCAACTATTTTTGGGGAGAAACTACTCCCGGTAGCTATGAGCCAGTGTCATGATCGGTGCTGGTATCCATTGGGGTAGGATTAGAGAAATCATCCCAATTTTCCTTTTCTTTGAATCCAGGCACCTCTGTGTGCTCAAAGGGCCGACATTTGTGAATTGTTCTTCTCTTGGAGATCACCTGGTGGGGATCAAAGTTTATTGCTTTCTCTTGGGGAAATTCCATGCCTCTAAGCAAGTTGGAGACCAGAGGCAATGCATCCCTACTTCTGACTATGTATGGTCCTAATTTCCAAGGAAAAATCAAATTCGAACACTTCTTGATGTTCAAGAAGTGTTCCTCTTCGACCATATGTTTTTGCCAGATTAATTCCAAGAAGAAAATCCCGGGGGTTAAGAAATCTGGCAGGATGTATGGCGAATGTATGAAGCCATATAGTCTTATGGTTGTCCCAAAAACTGAGAGGAACCAGTCCCCTATCTTCTTGATTTTCGATAATTGCAACATCTACCTCATTTCAGGAAACACCCTAGGCAGCCTCTCCTGAAAGAAGACTTCATATATTTCGGCCATCAATTGGTTCATGAATTTACAGTAATCAGTGGCCATTTCAGCAGTGATTGCAAATTCCAGTACCTGCAAGTCTTCCTCATCATAGGCTATGAACATCCTCAGCAAAAATTATTGGAACCTGAACGTTCTGGCATCGTGAAAGTTTGTTAACTGAAAACGGATGTTCTCGGCTAAGAACTCATCAAACTTAAGGCAACAAGACTAACCTGACTGTCCGGGAAATTCAAGTTCGGCCAGGCAAGTATCTAAGACGATTAAAAGACTCAACAACGACTCTGGGACGTATGCGTCGGTATCTAGACCTAGGAACTGACTGGCCAGGGATATACACCACTGAGTTTCTTCATTGAATTGGTTGAGGTCAATAGGGAAAGATAGGTCAATGGGTTCACCATCAGGTTTAGAATAGGTCTTCAGGAAGGCTACTTTACTTTCATTAGTGGACTCTCTAAAACAACGTATAATGTATTCTTCTCAATAGTCTTGGGATATATGGACGAATGCGTCAGGGATATCCAGTTTTTTACGGATGACAGAGGCTTGAACTGAGTAGAGGATTTTAGACTTAGACCTATTCATAATAACTCCTTCAGTGACAGAGAAATTCTCTGCGCACCACTTGACAAATTCAGGGCACTAGGTGGGTTTGGTTGACAGAGAAAAAATGAAAGAAAGACTTAAAAACATCGTAGGTATCTATACCCCGGTTCTTACGATCTTCCAGTTTTCCCCTGGTGGTTTCGATAACTTCTCCCATTAGGATGGTATCAAAAACCTCAGAGTTTGTATCTAACAAGTGTTCTTCCGTTCTTTGACCTGATACCTCTGGTTCTATATCATCTCTCACCCCCACTACCTCCATTGAGACAATTTTCAAATAATACTGAGGGAGTGTCAAGGGCCTACCTTGTTCTATAGCGTGGTCCCCTGGCTGGTCCAGGCTGGTGCTCTGGATGTGGCTTGGATATTCAACAGCTTCAAGGTTTCAGAAAAAAATAAATCTTTGTAACTTTGTGTGGGCCTCTTTATAGTTTTTTACACAATATAACCTTCACCCATATCCTGGGCAGCTCGCACCGTAGATTTACCCTTCACGATCTTAGACCATAGATCTATGGGGTTCCCATTGCCACACGTGTTCTTACTTTGTGCGTATGCAGCTTGGCCATTGATCAAGATCAACTTCCTTCACGACCGTCGATCTGAGCAGACCCCACCTTTCTTCGCGTAGTGAGGTTTTGTTTCCTCCCATGCTAATCCAGATTGCAGAATGAATTATGGCCACCGATCTGCCTTTTCCCACACAAGCATCATTGATCAAAATGACTCGTATTGCTTTTTGCAATCCGTATTTGCATCTTCTTCCTTGTAAGTTTTGGATGCAAAATGGCTCTTAGCCGCAGATCTTCTTGGGCTCCAATCTTGATCATTGGATGTGTCCGAGCATTAAACTATTTCGTAGGGCTGAAGAACGGCTTTCGGTCGAGCAGGTTCACCATGCAAAATGACCTGATGCTGTTGATCTACCTTTTGATCATCTTCAGTCGTCGACCGAGACTCTTCTTTAACGCGTCCAACATTTCCTCTTAGCTCTACTTCCCTGATCCACAAACTATCTCGTTGTTGGGAATCACCCTGCGCATGCCATCGGCTCCTTCCACTGCCCTCTCAACACTTCTCGACGTGGCCGAAGAATGCAAGGAACACTCATACCCAAATTTTAATGGAGTGTTAACACATTTTTTTGATGTCGTTGATATAAGGTGGTTGCTTGAGAAGCATCAGGAGCATTCATGACAATTAGAGTGGAAAACAACGAAACTGGTATCCCTAGGGTGAATCCAGGAAAATTAAAAGTGGCCATCAAGGGAACACCAACATTCCCAGTGAAATGAAAAGCACAAGAAGCATCTATTATGAGGGTCTCCTAGTTGGTGTCCGTAGGGGTACTAGCCATAATTTATAAATTAACAAGAAATAAAGTCTGAGGTCAACTGGAAACCAACAACACAGAGAGCACACCACTAGAAAAAATAGTAAGTATCAAGACTAGGCACACAAGGATACCTTCCAAAGGAGAGTCTGGAATTATGAGGGCCCATAACTAACCAGTGAAGGACAAAGAACAATTACTTGGGGTCCACAATACGCTTCCTTGGGTCAAAGCACTTCAATCACAAAACTACTTTCCCAAATTGTATGTAAGGGATTTCCTCTCGATCCCACCCTAGGTATAGTGGAAATATCCTTCCACCATAATATGTGTAGAGTCCTATAAGTATAGATATTAAGGTTACCAAAATCACAAATAAAGTACAGCGGAACAATCGCCAGTCCAGTCGATTCACATGGGAAAGGTAGATAAGCCCAAAATTCAAACATTACCAGGCACCACAGGGGGGCGAAAGAAGGTATTGAGTAAGTCCCCAAACGTGTAGCAACTCTGGTGTATGATCAACTGAGTATAGGAGAGGTATCTCCACAACTCAGTATCACACGACCTCATGCTTGACTCTTGTGTTAGAGGAGATTTTTGGATTCTTTATTTATGAGATTGGATTTCCTGAACGAAAGGCCACTATGTTTGAGTTTAAAGTTTTGGGTAGTTAAATATGTCTCTAACCCAAAACACTAACCTAGACTAGTGTGTGTTGTCCCTAGAAATAAAATGTTACTAATATATTTTAAATGTTAGCGTTCTTTTTAAGGGTTGTTGATTACTCAAAGGTAGTGGAAATGAAAACAATGGTGTTTTGACTTGAAAGCAAAAACAAGATAACTAATGCGAAAGAGAATAAAAAAGGAAAACATTTACTTCTATTTTCTTTTCAAAAGTGAAAATACACGCCAAAAAAGAAAGATTTCTTTTTGTATTTTCAAAAAAAGAGGTATGCAATGCACCTAAGACTAAAACTTGGCCTAAATCCACATAAAGAAAATATTTGTTCTTTTTTTTACATTTTCTTTATAAATGACAAAGAAAAACAACCTACAAACTAATGCATGCAGATGATACAAACAAAGCAAAAGGACTTCTTCTATATAACCACCAAACAGAACCTAGGCTGCACTAAAGTAAGATAAGACCTCTCTTGGAAGGGAGACTTGCATAAGGTAACAAGCCAACCACCTCACCATAAAGGAGTTAAACAACAAGACTGAAAGATATAGAGATATAAAGGCTCCCAAGTTCAGTCTAAACCTTCTAACAGAGGGTGATCCACACCTTGCACAACAAGGTCATGCCAAGGAAGGAGGTGGGGGAAAGAGCAAAGGACAAGTCCTAAAGACTTCATAAGATGCTTACAAATGAATTAAAGAGTACCCTCAAGAAGAGACATCGCTTCTCAGTGGTCATACACAGACAGAGGACCCAGGAGGACCCCCTAGACAACACTGAACCACTCCAATTAGGCCCAAAAAAGTGAAAATCACTAAAACGAAGTACTCACGAGTTTCCTCCAGCAAAGGCGCGAGTGACACACAGGTTTCCCTAAGGGAAGTTGTGTGTACATCAGGAAAATGCTAATGTATAGTCTGACAGTCGCGAGTGGGTGGTGGAAGGACTGAAAAAGGTCAGAAGCAACTGTAAAAAGGAAAAGAAGATGTTCAAGGATACTTAAAAGTAACTCCTAACTTGCAAGAAGGACCTAGGACCTTAATTATACTAGAAATACAAGGCAAGGAGACCCCAAAATAGACAAGTCTTCCCCAATGGAGTCGTCGGTTCTGTTGTTAGGGAAATTGTTCCTATGGCTGGGGTCGAGACCACCAACGTACTAGGGGTATAAAAACTAATACATAAAGGTATTTCAAGCATAAATATAGACAATATTCAAGGGTTATAAGGGTTCATACCTTTTAGATTGAATTTTGACCCAATATTTCTCTAGCCCTCCTATTGCTCCTCAATTCAAGAGACCTGCAAAACAAGCTTCACACCTTCCTCAAACCAATTTGACCACATATACAACAATGATAATCAAGATAACATGAAGACCTAATCTAGTAATCCTCAACATGTAATCATAAACAAAGATATAACATTCATTAAACAATGATTTGGAAAGGGAAGCGCATCAAATATTTATTATCAAGTGGAAGAAGCACAAGATATACCTTCTCCTCATGCAAGGCACCATGTGAAACAATTGATCTAGATCTCCTGCTTCTCTTCTTCAAGAATCTCAGCCTCCAAGATCTACAACAAAGGGAGATGACATCTAGGGAAAAGGTAGGGGGAATGAGAATCTCCATTTCACCAGCGTAACAATGAAAAGGCTAAGTCCCCTTTCATGGACCCCTCTCCCTCTCTTATATAGTATTTTGAAGAGTTAGGGTTGAATAGGGATTAGTTACAACCGAAGGAGGAGTTCCAAAAACACCCAAACCACCCCTACGACATTTTCATGTTTTTATATCTTTTTGGCCACTTCAGGGTATACGTGTGGGTTTACTTAAGCAAATGGGTGAGTGACATGCATGTTTTCTTAGGAAAATTCATGAGTGGGTAAAAAAAACCATTTTAGGGTATTTCCAAGCATTTTCAGGGGTTGGTGTCTTCCAGAAAGTTTTTCCTTGGTCTGATACATTTCGAATGGTCCAGAGAATAGGTTAAACAGAGTTACATAACTCTAGATATGGATACTCCATTACAGGTGTCTTTTAAGTAACTAACTTGAGTTTTCATGAAGTGTCATGATGCGACAAAAACATGTAAAAGTTGCCATGGGTGAAGAAGTGTCCTTTTGGGCTATAACACTAACATAATTGGTTAAGCGAGTACGCACTAGTATCAATTTTTGGGTTTAGTTAACTTAGCCTATTTAAAGCGTAATTTTGTAAGAAATGGTTGTTGTTGTTGTTGGTACAAGGAATTATTGTGACTACTGCTGAGAAGCGCAAGCTGATATTATATTGTTTCCTATTTTTTTAGTTTTGATGTTTTGCTATATGCAATGAAGTCTATAAGCATGAGTTAATATCTTGAGCTGTGATGTACAAACCTAATTTTTTTTGCTTAAAGTAATATAATCTTATCTTAGTTTTTGGTATTACTTGATGTGTAATAGATATGTATTTGAATGTTAAACAATCTATGTTCATTATTATATATTCATGTTACGATTGAATACTGTGTTTTGGTATAACTCATAATCAAGATTGTTTTAATGGAATCCTTCCCTCCTACGCAATCCTGATTAAGGTTTTATGTAATTTCATGTACGCATCTCTAACGAGACTTTACTCTACCTGCAGAGTATTGAAAATGTCAATGCTTATGGGTTTTTTGCTGGTCATTTATGCTAAATCTTGGGTCTAATAAACTGAAGCAAAAAATGGTTCCATTTCAGGACCTGACATGAATTATGTAGGAGGTTTGGAGATATGAGGTGGAAACCTTTTAAAGTAGAGCTTGAAGAGTGGTTTGAAAGAAGGAGGATGAATTTGCATGAGAAAAGACCAAATTAATTTTAGTATAGACACAAGATTCAAAGGATAGATACATGTATTCAAATATTCATGAAATTTTCTTCTCTAAATTTATTATTCTAGTAAGGGAATAGATAAAGAGAAAAGCTGAGATAAATACCACGTGGGGTGCGTTTTTACTAATCATGTGGATGGAGGGAAAGATCAAAGAATTGAAGAATATGGATAATACCTAGGCCAAATCCATGGTTCTTGTGGGTGAAAGAAGGATATATAATCAAATTTACTGTTGAAGCCACCGAATCATATAGTTGAGCAGAAGAAAAGTTTGAAGCAACTCTAAGAAAGAGGTTCTTGGAGTGAATTCATTGTGGTTGAAGATGATTTTTTTGGAGAAGGGGATAATGACAATGAACTCCAATGAGAATTCAGCGTAAGCTATGGGATGTGGGGGTGGGGTGAAAATTAGAGGGAGATTAGCTTGGTTGAGTCATGAATCTAGAAGAATAGAGACTCTAGAGGGAGAGAAGACAAGTAAGAAGGGTTTAAATAAGGAAATACGCAAGAAGAAGGAAACAATAAAAGCAGTTGACAAGAGAGGATAGAGATCACAGAGAAAATGTAACGTCCCCGACCCTCCGACCGGCAAAGAGGACGCTACCACACACCAAATCAACCGGGCATCTAGCCCCATGAACATGAACATACATACATATAATGCTGAAGCATGTAACTTAAAATCATCAAACATACTACGATGCATTAATCATTCATATACATAGTGGAAGCAAACACCATGCATTCATGTACAATTCAGCATTCAACATGTACATCATCATTCAACAATGGTAATTATGATTGCAGACACAAGTTAGGTAAGAATACTTATCTTATAGAGAAATTGTCCATCAACCAGCTACGTCACTGCAACGTTCCACCCAACCATAGGCCCACGTGCTCTTTAATATCTCAGCAACACTGCCACCCCTGAGCTGGGCATGATTCCCCTAGGAATAAGGATCTAGCAGGCTTACACATAGTGAGGGATAACAACCCCACAAGGTTACATATTTCAGCCAAGCCAACACAGTTGGGTTTATTAGGCGAACAACAGATCAACCAAGCCAACCAAGTTGGGTTTATCAGGCCATCCAGGAGCTAGGAAAGGCTAAATGCTAAGCTGGTGAGCCCATTGAACAGCTACAGACACTGACACCAGAACCAGCCTGGCTTCTAGAACACCCACACACACCCAACACAAGGAAATTAGTCCTTTCTCTGCACTCAGACCTTGATCTCCCTTCTAGTGCTATTCAAGGGTTGTGGATAAGAAAGCCAGCCCACTAGCTTTGTCTTATGGTTCCTAACCCACCAGGTTTATCAAGCACATCAGGCCCTCATCCACCACTCCAATGCAGTCCGAGGACAAAACCACTGCATGCATGCAGCAAACCAGCTATTAAAGCTTTAATAGGGGAAAATCAACTCCCTGGATCGTTCTTGGCCCTATCGTGGCCAAAACCATCCCACAACATCCTACAGCAACCAAATAACAAGGAAAAAATGCAGCCAACAATTGTGGAAAACAACAGGAGAAAACCACAGCAACGACTCATGATGAAGCAACAGAACGCCACACAGTCCAGACACAGTAGCAATGTTGGAAAAACAATGGTGGAGTTAAAACACAGACTCTATGCAGGAGCAGGAGGAAGAACAGATTCACAGACTAACAGTTGGTGAGGAAGAGGAGAACGAACCCCCACACAAGGATTGTAATCCCTTTTAACTCCGCTCTACATGGGAAAAATGAACAGGTCACGATCGGGATAGTGGGCAGACCATCCGCAACCCAAAAGGCGTGTCGTGGAGAGAGTGCAGGCATGGGCGTAGTGGTTTTCCTGCCAGCAATTAGATGCCCCAACTAACAATAGAACAATTAAGGTGGTGGTTGGATGAGACAAGGAAAGGTGAACAATCAAATAGGGTGGTGACACATGGCTTTTCCCACAGGATCTAGGTTTATCAACCCCCCCTTAACCTTAGGAAATCATGCCCCTTCTCAATTTCCTTGCAGTGAACATAGCTGGTTGGGTTTATTTAATTAAAAAGCATAGTTACATGATTCCACAACTTAATATATGTCGTATGTCCCGATATACTATCGGTGACAATTCCAATCCGAAACATAACATAACCAAATCGATGGTGGGGCCTTGGCCTTTAGCTCCGCACCATGATTATTTACAATGTATATATATATCATGTATATTTAATGCATCGGGGTCAAAACTGGGGTGTTACATTCCCCTCCCCCTTAAATAGCACTGCCATTAATGCTTTACAAAATTTGAACAAAATGCTACACTGGTATCGCCTCAATGTTCCGCAGAATTGAACAAAAATGGATGTGCCAATCGCATGGCATCCTCCATCTCCCACGTAGCCTCTTCAGGTTCGTAGTGCTCCCATTGCACCTTTACCTGCCCTATGGCTCAGTTCTGGAGCATTGTGACCTTCCTGTTGAGGATGCGCATAGGCTCGATTTGGAACTCTCCCTCGGGTTCCACCTGAATCACATCCCAATTTATCACACGGTTAGGATCATGTACATATTTCTTAAGCAAAGAAACATGAAAAACATTATGAGCCTTAGTACTATCAGGCAATGCAAGTCTATATGCATCAGGCCCTATTCTTTCAATCACTTCAAATGGCCCACAATATCTAGGTGAGAGCTTGGCACAACTTCCAACCTTCAAGGAACTTTTCTTTGCTTTCACTCTGAGGTAAACATGATTCCCAACACTGAACTCTCTTTTCATCCTATGCTTATCTGCATAGCTTTTATGTCTGTCCTGTGCAGCTTTCAGATTTTGTCTAATCCTTACAACCTCTTGCTCCATTTCCTTGAACAATTCTAGTCCAAGAACAACCCTGTTTACTAGATTGTCCCAAGTCACTGGTGTCCTACACCTTCTTCCATACAAAGCTTCATACAGACTCATCCCCAAGGATGCCTGCTGTCCATTGTTGTAAGCAAAATCTACCAAGTGTAAGTAATCTTCCCACTTGGTTGGTTTGTCCATCACATACATGTGAAGCATATCTTCAAGCACCTGATTAACCCTTTCTATCTACCCATCTGTCTGAGGATGGTAGGCAGTGCTGAAGTTTAACTTTGTACCCAAATTTGCAAACAACCCCCTCCAAAAATTGGAAGTGAACTTGACATCTCTGTCAGAAACTATTCCCTTCAGCAATCCATGCAATTTGAAAATCTCCTTCATGATGATCTTTGCAATGTCATCAGTCTTATACGTAGACTTCACTGGTATAAAATGTGCTGCTTTTGTCAACTTGTCTACTACAACCATGATGGAATCATGTTGTCTCCAAGTCATCGGCAATCCTGTAATAAAATCCATGGAAATAACTTCCCATTTCCATTCTGGAACTAGAAAAGGCTGCAACAAACCTGCAGGATGTTGATGCTCAACCTTTAGTTGTTGACATTTCATGCACCTTGAAATCTATTCATCCATGTCCTTTTCATTCCTGGCCAAAAGTACTACTTTCTAGCTGTAGCAATTGTCTTCTGATATCCTAGGTGACCAGAATACGGAGCTTGATGGATTTCATCCATAATAACTCTCCTCAAATTTGCTACATTTGGAATATAAATTATGCCTTTATAAGTGAGAAGTCCATCTTCTTCCAATTTATATCCCTCATACCACTTCTCAAGATTTTGTTGTTGCAATTTGTCTTTTACCTGTTCATACAATTCATCTCCAGCAACATGATTAATAATTTGTTGCCTCAAATTTGATTGGCAAATACTAAGAGATTCCACATGCATTTCTTGTACCTTCCTGTTGAGCGCATCGGCTACCTTATTCTCTTTTCCCTTTATGTGCTTGATTTCAAAATCAAACTCACATAAAAATTCCAGCCATCTCGCTTGCCTAGCATTCAAAGTAGGCTGATCAAACAAATACTTTAGACCACAATGGTCTATCCTGAGCTCAAATATTCTACCCATCAAGTAATGTCTCCACATATTGAGAGCATGTACTATGGCTGCAAGCTCTAGATCATGAGTGGCATAGTTCTTCTCATGCTCCTTCAACTTTCTTGACTCATAACATATCACGTGGTTGTCCTACATAAGAACTCCTCCAAGCCCTTGTCTGCATGCATCGGTACATACCACAAAATATTTCCCTAGATTTGCAACTTTCAATACTGGTGCACTGGTGAAAAGATTCTACAACCGCTGGAAGCTTTCTTCACACTTTGAAGTCCATTCGAACTTTATCCCCTTCTTTTGCAAAGAAGTGATGGCATGTGCAACCTTGGAAAACCCTTCAATGAACCTCCTGTAGTATCCTGCAAGTCCCATAAAAGATCTTACATCTGTCACATTTCTTGGAGTAGGCCAATTCACAATGCCTTCAATCTTCTCAGGGTCTACTGATATACCCTCTTCTGAGATAATGTGACCCAAGTACTGAATTCTATCTCTGTAGAAGTCACACTTGATCATTTTTGCATACAGTTGATGCTCCCTTAGCAGTTGCAATGTCAATATCAAATGCTCTTCATGTTCTTCCTCATTCTTAGAATAAACAAGAATGTCATCAAGGAAAACAAGAAAAAACTTGTCCAAATACTTACTGAAGACACTATTCATAAGGCACATAAATGTAGCTGGTGCATTGGTGAGACCAAATGGTACCACTACAAACTCATAATGCCCATACCTTGTCCTGAAGGTTGTATTATGAATGTATTCGTCCTTGATTCTCACCTGATGGTAACTGGACCTCAAGTCAATCTTGGAAAATAGCTTTGCTCCTGTCATTTGATCAAAGCGGTCCTCAATCCTAGGCAAAGGATATTTATTCTTCACAGTAACCTTGTTCAACTGTCTATAATAAATACATAACCTGAGTGTACCATCTTTCTTCTTTACAAACAGAACCGGTGCTCCCCAAGGAGACACACTCAGTCGAATATACTTCTTTTCCAACAACTCTTGTAGTTGCATCTTCAACTCTAGCATCTCCAGTGTACTCATCCTGTAGGGTGTCTTGGACACGAGTGCTGCTCCTAGCACAAGTTCAATGGTGAAATCAATGTCCCTCTTTGGAGGAAGCCTTGGAATCTCATCAGGAAACACATCTTTGAATTCCTGTAGCACCTAATAGTCCTCCAGCCTAGGAGTTTCATCTCTTGTTGGTTCTAGAATATGAGTTGCATACAACTGGAAACCTTTCCTACAAAACTTCTTCAACTGCATTACTGAAACCTGTCTTACTGAAATTACCTTCGGAATACCTTTCACAACTACTAGGTTTCCTTCTTCATCCATGCATTCAAAAGTCTTGTTATAACAGTCAAGCTTTACTCTGTGAGCCTCTAACCAATCCATTCCAATGAGAACATCATAGGAACCAAGCAGCAGGACATTCAGATCTACACAAGTGATCAATCCATTCATAACTAATGGACACTTCTCCACCACTTCACTGACCTTTCTCTTAGTCCTAGTGGCTAGCTGAACTAACCAATATTTCCCATGCTTTACCTTCTTAAAAGCACAAATCTCCACTACTCTAGGAGTAACGTGACTGTGAGTAGAACCAAGGTGAATCAAAATAGAAACAGATTGTTCAACAATATTACCTGCAACTTCAACCATAGTTGACTAGTGATCTTCCTGGAGGTCTTCCAGTGCTGCATAAATTCTAGGGACTGCCCTTGCTACTTGACCCACTGTTTCTGCTTCCTGAATGTTATAAGTTGGCCTTGCATTTTCATTATTAAGTGGACAATATCTATGCAAGTGGGGTCCTTCACATTTCCAACATTTGAGTGGACCTTTATTCTGATGTGGCTCTTTAGGCTTTCCACCTGTCACTCCAACTGAATTACTCGCAGCTTGGGATGGCTGCTTCTGCTGATTCCTGAATCTAGAAGTTTTGAAACCTTTCCTTCTTTGGTCAAACTTCTCATTCTTCTTGTCCTTCCATGCCTTATGGTAATTAGGTTTACCTTTGCTTTGCTCATAACAATACTTATCCTTCCTTATCGCTTCTTCAAGAGTTCTTGGTTCATAAAACTCAATTCTATCATTGTAGGCTTGAGGCGATCCACTCAGAAACCCCTGGACCTTCACTTTTTCATCTTTGATGTACCGAACATACCTCAATAATTCCAAGAACTTATTGGCATATTCATCCATGGTCTGATATCCCAATCTTAGCTCATGGAACTCCTTGATCTTGTCATCATAATACCTGTCAGAGAGGTATTTCTTCCTGAAATACTTCTTGAACTGTTTCCACTTCAGTCTCCTTTCACTTATCTTCTTTACTTGCTTGAAGTGTTCCCACCAAATGGATGCTCTTCCATTTAGATTGAATATGGCAACTCTAACCTCCATGTTTCCCGAATAATCTTGCACTTGAAAGTACTTCTTTATCCCAAGAAGCCAAGCTTCAGCCTCTTGTCCAATCTTTATCTCACCATCAAATGTAGGAGGTTTAGATTTCCTAAATTCATCTCAAGAGCGATCCCTATGGTGCATTATTCTTTTCCTTTTATGAGAAGATGAACTTGTATCTCCACTGGATTCTTCAGAGTCAGATGAACCACTGGAAGTCCTTCTCCTCCTCCTAGTGCTACTTTTACTACCTTCGGGTCTTGATGTACCTCGTCTAGAATCTATCTTTCTCTACAAGTCTGTCAAACTCTGCATCATGGCAGCATTCAATTGATGCTGCTCTTCCTAGGATTTAATCAAGCTTCTCATGGTGGCTGTAACCTCGAACGGTGTCTCTAGGAATCTTCTTCCATTAGACTCTATGTCGTCATTTCCATTGCGGATATTTTCTCCCACGGCATCTCCTGCATGCTCGTAAGAATATCGAGCATCATATCCATCATGGGTTCTCATGACTAAACCACCTCTTGCTTTCCACACTGTTCTTCTTGGAATACTACTCTTGGAAGTGGTCTATAATTTTGCAAATGTGTTAGTAGCAAACTGTTAGATGCATATCATTAATATAAATCAAAACCACTTACCTTCCTCTGGATAAACATAATAATAACAATTTTGCTTAAAAACACAAAATCTTCTCTTCTTCCTTTTCAGCCCCGTGACCACTGACAATCTGTTGAAAGCCTAATGAAAGGCAGTTGAAAACTGCTTGAAAAATCACTGAGAAGTTCTCTCAAAAACCCCAAATCTCCTTTGGCCCAATCGAACCTCCTCCCAACTATATTTCCGTCACTTCGGTGGTCAAAACACCTAGCTCATCGACGGTCTGTTCATTTATTTCCCTCCGGCGTGTCGGGTCCGTAGTGATCTAACCCTCTGAACTGTAATGATGATGCCAAGGTCTATCCATTGACGATTTCATCAGCTAAGGTCTTCCGTGGTATTGGCGGTCGGATGCATTATTCATCGGGTGCGCAGTCCCTTGGGTAGCCGCAACGGCATAAATTTATCTCACTGCGGGTTCCGTGGACATCTATCGGCTATCAGACCTACTATCCATCGGGTGGATAGTGTCTTAGAATGTCGCAATGGTAGATTTACAACCCTTGAATTCTTATGATCAACGGCCAACAAACCTTCTAGGGTTTCCGCGGATCACAGCTTGTCGGCGGTCGGAGCGACTAATCTTTGTGGCATCGACGAGTGGAAAGACTAATGCATCGACGAAATAGTTCCCTCGATAGCCACAATAGCAGATTGACAAATAGCTAAATTCTTCCGCGGTGTCGGCGATCCCAACAAATATTTTCCGTCGATGGCATCGGCGGTATGAACAATGAATTTCTTCTGGTGTCCACCGCCGTATCAGTGGTTCCTTCATCTAAATTTCACCGACGATTCTCATACTTAGAGAAATTTTCAAAACTTTTCTCTATAGTCTTGTTTTCCACCACTTCATCAGCTCAACCATCTCTTATTCTTCGTCGATTCGTTTAACTATATGTCGGTGAAAGCTTCCTCTATCTTCCGCTGACTCCGTCGGCTCCATATTCCCCTATACGTCACTAATCAAATCAATTGTTTGTCGCCGTCATATCGATGAATTAAACCTCAATACTTCCGCAGTGTCGACGCTCTCGAGAACTAAACGCCACCGTAGTTATGTTATCGGAACTCGAAGCCATTATTGACTAAACACCTCGGCATCGGCGAGTGGAAAGACTAATGCATTAGCGGGATAGTTCACTAACCAGCAGCAACAATGGATGCTCGAAAAACTAATTTCCTGCAGTTGGTGCTCCGATCATCTATCTTTTGCCGATCGTTGATGGTTTTCCACACTTAAAAAAAAATCAAAAATTTTCTTCTTTCTTCCATGTCGACGATCCCATCCGCTAGTCATCGGCGATCCCAGCCACTAACATTTTTCAATGGCCAATGATCTCGCCCCTTAGAAAAATTTTGGAACTTTCCTCCTCTGTCTTCCGCCGCATCGGCCGTCGGATCAACTATCTTCTGCGGCATCGACGGTCAGAGACTCTACCCGTCGGAAGCATAGTTACCTAGACATCCACAACGACGGTGCACAATCAGCCAATCTCTTCCGGTGTAGTCATCAAACTTTCACCGCATCGGCAACGTAATCATCTAAGCATTGGCGATGTGATCAACTAATCATCTTCGATCGCCAATGATTTTTATACTTCTAAATTTTTTTCCAAATTCCTCTCTGTCACTGATCAATCTACTATCCTCCACCGACATGTCATATGTGATTCCTTCAACTAAGTGGCACCAATCATCGATGGTCGACGTCAGGTGGTATTCAGACTAATTCGTCCGCTGTGTCGGAAGAACTTCTCACTAAGTTCTCCGATGCGTCGATGATTTTAACACTTAAGCAAAATTTCGCAAAACCTTTCATCGTCGGGTGGGCTTCAAACTAACACTTCCGCCATGTCGAAGGAACTTCTCACTAAGTTCTCTGATGGGCCGACGAGCGATGAACGCAATTCCTTCCACAATCTTCTTCCAATTTCCATACATCGGGTGACCTTCAAACTATATTTTCCACTGCATCGGAAGAACTTTGCACTAAGTTTTCCGATGAGCCGACAATTTTGACACTTAGAAAAATTTTGTGAATTTTCTTGTCATCACCCATTTCTCCTGGTTTCTTCTGGGCAATGAGAAACCTGCCTTTGTTAACTGGTCTTTTCATGGCCCTCTAAGGCCCAATTGCTGCAACATAAGCTCTGTCACTGCATCTTCACGGCCCATTCAGGCCCATGCTGCAACCAGAGCTCTGATACCACGCTGTAACATCCTCGACCCTCCGACCAGCGAAGAGGATGCTACCACACACCAAATCAACCGGTCATTTAGCCCCATGAACATGAACATACATACATATAATGCTGAAGCATGTAACTTAAAATCATAAAACATACTACGATGCATTAATCATTCATATACATAGCGGAAGCAAACAACATGCATTCATGTACAATTCAGCATTCAACATGTACATCATCATTCAGCAATGGTAATTATGATTGCAGACACAAGTTAGGCAAGAATACTTATCTTATAGAGAACTTGTCCCGCAACCATCTACGTCGCTGTAACATTCCACCCAACCATAGGCCTGCGTGCTCTTTAATCTCTCAGCAATGCTACCACCCCCGAGCCGAGCATGATTCCCCTAGGAATAAGGAACTAGAAGGATTACACATAGCGAGGGATAAAAACCCCACAAGGGTACATAGTTCAGCCAATCCAACACATTTGGGTTTATCAGGCGAACAACGGATCAGCCAAGCCAACCAAGTTGGGTTTATCAGGCCATCCGAGAGCTGGGAAAGGATAAATGCTAAGCTGGTGATCCCATTGAAGAGTTACAGACACCGACACCAAAACCAGCCTGGCTTCTAGAAAACCCACACACACCCAACACAAGGAAATCAGTCCTTTCTCTGCAATGCAGTCCCTCAGACCCTGATCTCCCTTCCAGTGCTATTCAGGGGTTATGGAGAAGAAATCCATCCCACTAGCTCTATCTGTGTGGTTCCTAACCCACCAGGTTTATCAAGCACATCAGGCCCTCATCCACCACTCCAATGTAGTCCGAGGACAAAACCATTGCACGCATGCAGCAAACCAGCTATTAAAGCTTTAACAGGGGAAAAGAAACTCCCTGGATCATTCTTGGCCCTATTGTGGCCAAACTGATCCCACAGCAGCCTACAGAAGCCAAATCACAAGGGAAAAATGCAACCAACAATTGTGGAAAACAACAGGAGAAAACCAAAGCAACGGCTCACGATGAAGCAACAGAACGTCGCACAGTCCAGACACGGCAGCAACGTTGGAAAAACAATGGTGGAGTAAAAATGCAGACTCTATGTAGGAGCAGGAGGAAGTACAGATCCGTAGACTAACGGTCAGTGAGGAAGAGGAGAACGAACCCCCACACAAGGATTGTAATCCCTTTTAACTTTGCTTTGCATGGGAAAAACAAACAACTCACGATCGGGATAGTGGGCAGACCATCCGCAACCCAAAAGGCGTGTCATGGAGAGAGTGCAGGTGTGGACATAGTGGTTTTCCTGCAAGCAATTAGATGCCCAAACTAAGAACAGAATATTTAAGGTGGTGGTTGGATGAGATAAGGAAAGGTGAGCAATCAAACAGGGTGGTGACACATGGCTTTTCCCAGGGGATCCGGGTTTATCAATCCCCCCCTTAACCTTAGGAAATCATGCCCCTTCTCAATTTGGTTGCAGTGAACATAGCTGGTTGGGTTTATTTAATTAAAAAACATAGTTACATGATCCCACAACTTAATATATGTCGTATGTCCCGATATACTATCAATGACAATTCCAATGTGAAACATAACAGAACCAAATCGATGGTGGGGCCTTGGCCTTTAGCTCCGCACCATGATTATTTACAATGTATATATATATCATGTATATTTAATGCATCAGGGTCAAAACCGGGGTGTTACAAAAAATAAAACCATTAGATATGGGAATGCGTGACGACAAGTTGTAGAAGGTCCCCCTTTTCTAGAAGGATGCACATAGTTTGGGAAAGAAGGATGCTAATAAGATAAGAGACCGCCCAAGAGGTGTGGAATAGAAGAATCCAAGATCTTATATTAAAACAATGATATCGCCACCCTAATATTGAATTTAAGATAGGATTAAGAAGATGAGGTGCAAGAAAATATTTTTTTCACATATGAATACACTTGCATGGCTGCAACAGGGATTGAGCAACAATATATGATCCCCAGTGGATATAACATAATCAACAGACACTCACCAAGGTATGATCCCACTTTATCCCTACTCCTTAGTGTTCTTTACCTAGTCAAGAAGACCAGTTTAGTTTGGAATTTCCATAAGAAGTAAACCATAAAGTAGTATATGGAAGGAGAACCTCTAGTCAATATCAACAAAAAAAAATTATTAGATAGTCTAAGAACCAATAACAGTATCCCACCAGCTACTCAAGTACAAGCTAGTGTGCCTAGATCAAGAAGTATGGCTTACTTGTTTTCCATGGAACAAGAAAAGACGACGCAAAGAAACATTGGTTTACTTGTGAGGAAATCTATTAATTTATTGTAACTTCAGAAGATATTCCAAGTAGTATTGTATTCCTCCTTCGGGAGATGAGTTTGGTCTTGTTAGTATCATTAAAATAAGCAATTTAAACCTCTGAATGTAAGTCAGGTCATCAGTACCCAAGTTTCAATATAATAAATGTTATTTGTAATGTCCAATTGGACAAGTCAGCCTTGACATCTAGTGAATTCGGCCCCACCAAGTTAGAGGTTAAGTCAACAGAAGAATATAAATAGGGAGGCACTCCCCTTCATTTAGACACACTCAATCAAGTTGTTCTGAAACGAGAGAGAGAAGTAGTAGTGCGCTAGAAAGAAGGGAGCAGCTGTTGTCTGAGTTTTACACTGCACTGGTTGAGTTCTATACTAAGGAAGTTTTGCGGGGTTTTTTCCCTTGTGGTTTCCCCAAGGAAAATATCTGTGTTCTTGTGTTTTTGTGCATTGTTTTTCAGTGATATTCTAGTGGCTAACTGTTTTAAGATATCATCTAAACAATTTTAAAGAAAAATCAACATGGTATCAGAGCCACCCTAAAAGGAGACACTGCACAACTAGGGTTTTTTGTTCTTAACAAATCCCTCGATAGATCAACCAGAAAAGAGGGCTCCTCCAGCTCACCTCTGAAGGGCACATCTTTCTGTGGTGACAGAACTGGATTCCAATATTTTTCAATTTTGAACTTGTTACTGCTGTCGGGACAAACTAGGGTTTCATTTTTCCATGGTTTCATCATCAATCTTAGAAAAAGGAATATACAGTCTACGTCGCCTCAGGAGGGTGCATATTTTCCATCACTCAGCTCCACCTATGATCCCAGCTACAAAATTAGGGTTTCTACTCCAAACCCTGGGAACTCAGGAAGAAGGTGAATCAGGATCTAAGTAAGTATCTTTCTATCCATTTGAGGTTCTCATTTTTCTAAATATGAAAAAGAATACCAAGCTAGATGAAAAGCTTAAAGGGCCTGAAAAATTAAGAGCATGGAAGTACAAAATCATGCTCATCCTCCAAGAGAATGATCTAGACAAATTTGTGAAAGAGGAAGTGAAAGAACCAAAAGAAGTTGAAGCTAAAACCAAGCACAAGAAGGATATGATCATAGATAAAAGAATCATAGCTGATTCAATCAAAGATAACCTGATTCCTCAAGTATCATCCATGGAGACTCCAAAAAGAAATGTTTGTTTCCCTATCAGGGCTATTTGAAGGAAGAAACATTAATAGGAAGATGACCCTAAGAAATCAACTCAAAAGTGTAAGAGCTCACAAATTAGAGACTATGCAATCTTACTTTACAAGAGTAGCTCAAATCAAGGATCAATTAGAAGCCATCAGTGACATGGTTGAAGAAGCAGAAGTTGTAATGACAACTTTGAATGGCCTTCCAAGAGATTGGGAAGCTTTCATCCGATGAATTTGTTCATGGAAATTAACCAAATTCTGGAAGTTATGGGAAGAATGTGTCCAAGAAGAAGAGAGGATAGAATCCAGAGAAGAAAAATTAAATGACAATGAGGATCAAGCCTTGACTACCCATACCAAAGGAAAAATAAAGAGTCATGACCATCCTGCTAAGACTCGAGGGTTTAAAAGACCCAAGAGAGATTTCTCAAGCTTTGAATGCTTCAGCTATCACAATTTAGGACACGTTGCAATTAACTGTCCCATGAAATAAGAAAGACTCAAGAAGATGAGAAGATTTCAAGCACATGCTGCTGAAGATAGTGATTGAGAAGAAGAAGAGGAAGCAAAGAAGGATGAATATTCCAGTGAAGAGTATGTTTTGATCTCTACCCTAACTGGATCAGTGTCACCAATAAATGATACCTGGTTGATTGATAGTGGTTCCTCCAAGCACATGATTGGTTTCAAGGAGTCACTCTCTTTCCTTGAACAAAATGAATCTCCACACACAGTAATGATTGGAGATGATTCCCAATATCCCATTAAAGGGTTAGGAGAAGCATATTATAAATTGGATTCCATAAAGCATATGAATATGAAGGATTTCCTATATGTCCCAGGACTAAAGAATAATCTTCTTTCCATTTCATCTTTAGACAATAAAGGCTTCAGAGTTGCCTTTGTAGATGGAAAATTCCTCATGTGGACCAAAGGCAAAACTATCGATGATGCAGTAGAGATTGGAGTTGAAGAAGGAGGTCTCTACAAACTAAAGGGACATACATATTTCACATTAACAACTAGTACCATCAATCCAAGTGAGCTATGGCACAGAAGGCTTTCTCATGTTCACTACAAAGCTCTTACAATTGTAAGCAAGGTGGTAACTGGTTTACTAGAAATCCAGATAAAACATGAAGGAGTGTGAAAGGGATGTGCACAAGGGAATAATACTAAGAATCCCTTTTCGAAAAGTAATAGTAAGGCAAAAGGGATCCTAGATATTATTCACTCAAACATCTATGGGTCAATGCAAACCACTTCATTAAGTGGGTACTCTTATTATGCCTCCTTCATTGATGACTAGTCTAGAAAGACTTGGATATACTTCTTGGAAAAGAAGGATGAAGTGTTTGAAAGATTCAAAGAGTTTAAAGCCCTAGTAGAAAACCTTTCTAAAAAGAAAATCAAGATTCTAAGATCAGATAATGGAGGAGAGTTTACTTCTAATAAATTCAATGATTTCTGTAAAGAGGTCGGGATTAAGAGGGAGCTCACCATTCCCTACAATCCACAACAAAATGGTGTGGCAGAGAGAAAGAATAGATCCATCATGGAAGCTGTGAAAGCTATGATACATGATCAAGATCTCCCAATGTACCTATGGGCAGAGGCAGCAAGAACAATAGTATATGTTTAGAATCGAATCTCTCACATTTCTCTTGGGAATAAAATTCCAGAAGAAATGTTTTTCAGTGAAAGACTAGAGGTAAGTCATTCAAATATTTTTGGTTGTCCTGTATACATTCATATTCCCAAGGAGAAAAGATCAAATTTAGATCCTTCATGAAAGAAAGGATTGTTCGTAGGATATAGTGAACAGTCAAAATCCTATCGAATATATATCCTTGGGTACCATCAAATTGAACTTAGCATATATGTTACATTTGATGAAGATTCAGCCTTAAAAAAATCAAGAAAAGACAAGGAATATGAAGAGGAGCATGAAACTCCCAAAACTATTGAAAGTCCTAAAGAAGTCAGAGTTGGAGAAGAATACCTGATACCTGAAGAGCATGATATGGCATAACCCCAGCTACTTGAAGATTTACCAAGTGAACTAATTTCTCGAAAGAGAAAACCTTCATGGGCTCATGAAGCAATTGAAGAAGCAAAAATACTTGGTGCTCCCGAAGGAGCCATCCGAGAGAGAAATAAGCCAAATTCATACCCCAGTTACATGGCCTTGATGTGTGATCTAGTCGATAAAGAACCGACTTGTTTTGAAGAAGTAATAAAACAAAAGGAGTGGGATGATGCAATGGTCGAGGAATACCAATCCATTATGAAAAATGATGTGTGGGAAATAGTACATAGACCAAAGGACAAGTTAGTGGTATCCTCTAAATGGATATTCAAAACCAAACACTCAGCATATGGAAGTATAGAAAAATATAAGGCTAGATTTGTAGCCCGAGGATTCTCTCAGAAAGAGGGAATTGATTATCAAGAGACCTTTTCCCCAGTAGCTAGATACACCTCTATAAGAATTGTTCTTGCCTTGGCCTCCAACATGAAATGGAAGCTACATCAAATGGACGTAAAGATCACATTTCTAAATGGAGTGGTTGAAGAAGAAGTTTATATCGAACAACCGCAAGGATTCAAGATCAATGATTAGACGACTCATGTATGCCGACTACAGAAAGCATTGTATGGATTAAAGAAAGCACCCAGAGCATGGTATGGAAGGATCGATGGATTCCTAATGAGCTTAGGCTTTACTAAGAGTAAAGAAAACTCCAACCTCTACTACAAGGTTGATGATGATGGAATTTTAATTTTGTTACTATATTTAGATGATATGATATGTTTTTTACGGGAGAAGATAAGTCAATTATCGAATGTAAGAAGAAGCTTGCTGCAGAATTCGAAATGAAAGACCTTGGAATGATGCACTACTTTCTAGGTCTTGAAGTATGGCAACATTCAGATGAGATTTTTCTAAATCAAGGAAAGTATACTGTTGAAATATTAAAAATATTTGGAATGCTAGATTGTAAAGGTATGACTACTCCTATGACTACTAGTTTGAAGCTATTGAATCGTGACACCTCATAAGCTGCTGATGCCACACTATATAGACAAATCATTGGTTTGTTGATGTACCTCACCAATACTAGACCAGATATATGTTTTGCAGTAAACACCTTAAGTCAGTACATGGTGAATCCTAAACAAATTCACCTAATTGGTGCAAAACATGTGATGAGGTATCTAAAGGGAACTTTATATTATGGGCTCAGATATACATCCAGTAGAGAGATCAAGTTGCATGGATATGCAAACTCAGATTGGAGCGAAAGTGCCAAAGATAGGAAAAGTACATCAGGATGTTGTTTCAGTTTGGGATCTGGCATGATCTCTTGGTTCAATAGAAAGCAGACCAATATTGCACTGAGTACAGCAAAGGAAAAATACATTGCAGCATGTTCAGCTTGCAACGAAGCAGTATGGGTTCAAAATATGTTGTCAAGATTATTTGATGTAGAGATAGATGTCATTGATATCCTTTGTGATAATTAGAGTTGTATCAAGATGACAGAGAATACCGTATTTCATGATAAGTCGAAACACATAGAGATCAAATATCATTTCATTCAGGATATGGTGCAGAAGGGAGTTGTAAAGCTCAAGTATGTCCCCACTAAGGAACATGTAGCAGATGTATTGACTAAGCCTTTGGCTCATGGAAAGTTTGAATACTTTCGAGACAATCTTGGTGTAGTCCGAAAGGACCTCTCTCGAAAGAGGGAGTGACAGTAGATGTTGGATGCAGTGGTGAGTAGGCCAGTCTAGGGAAGGGTACATCTACCTAGGCCTATTTGGCCCGAAAGGGTTAGTAATCCAGACTAAAGACCTCTTGACCTTAGGGGGATTAGTATGTCTGGCTAGGCTTGTTTGGCTTGAAAGGGTTAGTAAGCCAGAAAAGGCTTGTTTGGTCCCCAGGGAGATCCATCTGTCTCACTAGGATTTTTTGGCTCGAAAGAGTTAGTAAGTTAGACAAAATGCCCAGATGGATATACTAGATAACTCACAGTGATGTTGCTTTGAAAAAGATGAAGGGCAAGATCTATCCTTAGTATTTCCATACTGTTGATTGTTGATGACTGCTGAAAATCTTGATGGTTGTTATAGTATTTCTATACTGATTGATGATGACTGTTGAGATGCTTGATGGTTGTTATAGTATTGATATGATGTTGATTGTTGATGACTGCTGAAAATCTTGATGGTTGTTACAGTATTGCTATACTGATTGTTGATGACTGATGAGATGTTTAATGGTTGTTATAGTATTTCTATTCTAATTGTTGATGACTAATGAGTTGCTTGATGATTGCTACAATATTACAATACTGTTAGTAGTTGATGATTGTTGATTACTGAGAGGCTTGATGATTGATGCAGTATTGCTATACTGCTAGTTGTTGATGATTGATGTCATGCTTGATGACTATTTGATATGATGATGGTCGTCAATAATTATTATGTTGTTGTTGTTATGTATGTTTTCTTATTGATCAATGATTGATTGAGTCTGTATCAGTAATGATACACTGATGATTGTAGTTACATGTTACTTCAGAATTCCCATACTGATACCGATGTTTCAGCATCTCTATGTTGATTATGCAAATGATGCTCTAGCATTAGTTGTTGAGTTTTTATCACTAACAAGCTGATGAAAATTGTTTATGTTATCAATATCCTTACACAAATATTGCAGATAATGAAAATAAAGATGATGTCTCAGTATTCTCATACTGATCTAATATCCAGTGCTCATAATGACGATACAGACAGACGATGATTCAATATTCACATACTGATGTTTCAAAAAGAAGGAACATAAGTTGATTCAAGTAGAAGACAAATAGAATATATTCGAAAGTGTATGAAAGACAAAGACTACAAGAAGAATATCTAGAAGATGGTTAAGTAGAAGACAAATAGAAGATGTTTGAGAATGTACGAAAGACGAACACTACAAGAAGAAGATCCAGAAGATGGTGAAGTAGAAGACAAATAGAAGATGTTCGAGAATGTACAAAAGACAAAGACTCAAGATGAAGATTACAGAATATGTTCCAGCTAAGATCGATGACGAAGTTAAACAATTTTCCAAAACTTCCTATGACATATAGATTCTCACCGGACAGTTGTACAGTTGTCATAGCAAATGTTGAATACCTTCCTAATTAAGAGGGAGTGTTAATTTATTGTAACTTCAGAAGAAATTCCAAGTAGTATTGTAGTCCTCCTTCGGGAGATGAGTTTGGTCTTGTCAATATCATTAAAATAAGCATTGTAAATCTCCGAATGTAAGTCGGGTCATTAGTACCCAAATGTCAATATAATAAATGCTATTTGTAATTTCCAGTTGGACAAGTCGACCCTAACAGCTAGTGAAGTCGGCCCCACCAAGTTAGATGTCAATTCAACAGAAGAATATAAATATGGATGCACTCCCCTTCATTTAGACATAATTACTCAAGTTGTTCTTAGCAAGAGATAGAAGTAGTAGTGCGCCAGAAAGAAGGGAGAAGTTGTTGTCTGAGTTTTACACTGCACTGGTTGAGTTCTATACCAGAGGAAGTTTTGCGGGGTTTCCTCCCTTGTGGTTTTCCAGAGGAAAATTTCTGTGCTCTTGTGTTCTTATGTTTTTGTGCATGTTGTTCTTTTAATGATCTTCTAGTGGCTAATTGTTTTAAGATATCATCTAAACAATTTTAAAGAAAAATCAACAAAATCTGGGTCGTGAAGAATATCACAGATGAAGATGTTAAGAATGCGTAGCTAGAAAAAACCTTTAGTGACCAATCATTGACATGGTATATGGAGTATAATACTATTGTCCTTGCGGGATAGGTGAGGTAATTGGCTACGATAAATACAGATCTACCGAGAAAATTCCAAAAGATGAAGTCAAAATCCCAGTGCATCACCAAGATAAAGGAAACCAAGCAACGAGTTAGTGAGTATGTCTAGGATTATGACCAATGATTTAATATCTTAATTGACCGACTAATATTTTAGATAATGGATGTACAACATCATGAATGGTTCATAGCAGGTTTTCTACCATGCATAAGAATCTCATTTGTTAATATAAAAAGTGTTCACTTAGCTCTACATGGCCTAAACCACATACATACATCATATTCCTACCATATTTCCCTTACTTTTGACCTTCACAATTGTGTTTCCACAAAAAATGGTCCAAAACATTATTATTTACTATGGTTTACCCTTACTTTCTCCAAAAAAAGGTCAAAAACCCTAAAAAGGGTTCAAAAACCCTAAAAAGGATGCAAAAACCTTAAAAAAGAGAAAGGACCAACAAACCATAGGAAAATACCATGGGTAACCACATTGGGTCAAAAAACCCTAGAACCATACTATAAATACATTGTGAAGGGCTCTCCCAAACAACCTTTTTTTCTCATTTTTCATTTTGTGAGTACATTGTGACACCTTTGCTCTTAGGTATTCACACATCCTTTTGCCATCATCCCGTCACCATACCATTCCCACATTGTACATCGAGACATTCTTCGTACCCACCTAGAGACCATCGGAGAACCAACCCATGAAGAGGTAGACCACTTCCGACAACGACCACGATGGCCCACTTTACAAGAAAGAAAGTATACTTTTATTTGTTTGTATTCATTTAGTTTATCCCTCGTATATTCAAAAGCGTTAAAAATATTTGCTTTTTGTTATTAATCTAATTTGTTGTTTTAGTTTTCCATGAACTCTTCCTTACGATCCCATTGATCTAAGGCTAGTGCTTTTGCACGTAACAGGGAAGAAATCCCCATTACAATTTTGGCGACTATGCTGGTCAATCCTCTCGGATCCCTATTTTTGAAGGTTTGTTGTAGTTTTGTCTTCATTTTCTGCCTTCACCCATCACCGATCAGGTCCCCTTGTGACCGATTCGAACCTTTATCGCATCAGTGACTACTCCCTCGACCCCTATCGACTCTATCTTTTTTATTTTTTTCATTTTCGGCGCCAGTCACACTTATCAGGCCACAAGGCAAGACCCAGTTGCTCCTTTCCTCCTGATAAGTGTGACCTAGGTCGCGACCTTAGCCTCGATACATGCGACCTAGCTCAAAGAGACAGATCACGCCTGTCCCGGCTTTCGGAGCGACCCCAGTCTCCCATGTGACCCTGTTCTGAGTGACTCAGTTGCGTCTTACCCTCTATTAGGCACGACTCAGTTGTTTTCTATCCAGATCGCCTCTGCCTCTCTATTCTATGTGACCCAAATCGCACATGTTCCACTGACAGGTGCGACTATTAGTTTATAGCTTGTTTTGCGTGCTTGTTTCAGACCTATTATGTTACATACCCTTGCTTGTTTTCTAAAAATTTCCTTGTTACTCATTTGTTTCAAGATTGGAAGGAAATTTTTTACATATAGATGCACACAAATTCACACCATTAAGTGAACACGCTTGGTTCATGACCCCGAGCAGAGCCTTAAAAGGAATTAGTTAACTTAATAACATTAAGATTGGGGTATAAATCCCATCTACTTAACTGTGGGAAGTACTTGGGCATAGCCCTAAAACTCATTGCGAGGAGTACCACAAGAACCTCGAAGTAGCTGGCCATTGAGAGGACCTACCAAGCGAAAAGGGAAACGACCCCTACCTGATTAACTAGTTCTCACCCATGAGGAAAACCAAGAGCTATCATTTTTGGCAAAGTGGTTATCAATTTTACCTGAGTCATGGAGTGAGGGGTACTGCCCCAATACACAAGCTGTCAAACAACATTGGTGGTCGAGTGACTCCATTGAACCATTAGGAAGTTGATTAATCTTGGGGTCCATATTCACTCCCAATTCATAAAAATCATCCATTCACTACTGTTATAGCTCAAAATGACACATCTCTTCATGTGACCACTTTCCCATGATTTCGTCGCATCTCAACATTTCCATGATGACACTTCATGAAAGTCACTGAAAAAAAACCTATATTGGAGGACCCATATTTGTAGTTTTGTAACTCCATTTGACCTCTTCTCTACACTGTTAGAAATGTATTTGAGTTAGCTAAAACTTTCCAGAAGACACCAATGTCTAAAAATTCACATAAGTACCCTAAAAATGATATTTTTTTATGTACACGTGAGTTTCCTCAAGCAAACCCGCGTGTTCCACGTTTTACACGCGACTTGTTCTATATAATACTCGTGTGTTCCCTAAATACACAACTGTTTGCATTGAAACTCATGTGTCATATGTGACTATTTTCATTGCAACCCGTGTGTATCCCCTGAACATGCGACTGATGTCTCTGCAACTCACGTGTTCGTCCTGTAGATGTCAAAAAAAAGAAGTTTCTCGAAGTTTGGGTAGTTTGTAACTAATTTTCCTTCGACCCTATCTCTTCAGAAAGGTATAAATAGAGGTAGGGAGGTCCATGAGAGGGGACTTGAAACTTTGCATTGTTATGCTGGAGGAATTGGGACTCTCTTTTCCCACACCTTTTCCCTAGAATCTTTCTCCTTGTGTTGCAGAGCTTGGAGGATGACTTCCTTGGAGAAGAGAAGCTGTAGAACTAGATCAAGGTTTCGTGAGGTGCCCAACTTGAAGAGAAGGTGTATTTGTAGTTGTTTTCAAGATTAATAAAGATGTGACGTCCTTCTTCTTCCCAAATTATTGTTCAATGTGTGATTTACTCTTTGTTTATGATCATATGATGATGTTAGTCAGATCATTATTTCACGTTTATTTGATTATCATTGCTTTGTATGTGGTCATAGTGGTTTGAGGAAGGTATAATTTGTTTTGCATGTCTCTTGGAGCAAGAAGAGGATTGAAGGGCTGCTTGGATCAACCTTCATTTGGCTAAGGTATGAACCATTCATATCTCTGATCTTGTTTATATTTACTTGCAAAACTATATGGATCTCTCTTTCAACCCCAGTACATTGATGGCCTCTTAAACCCTAGCCATAGGAAACTTTTCTCTACAACAGAACTGGTGACTCTGCTAGGGATATCCTTGTATGTTTAGGGTTTCTCTATCTTTCTTCCAATCTTTTGTAAGGTTTCAGGTCCTTCTTTCCACTTAGGAACACCTTCTCTGTCTGATAGAACACCTCGCTTGCCTTCCTAAGGCAGTTTTTGACCTTTTTTCGGGTTTTTTCCCACCCACACATGAGTTGTAGACTACACAGTCACATGTATGGTTTTGTACACACAGCCTACTATACTATCAACTTGCGTGTGACATGCAACCTGTCATTAGTATAACCCACGTGTGCCCCAAAACCAATGATTTTCCTCATTTTTGTGGTTTTTCCTGCTGTTGTGGGTTGTTTGGTAGGTCTTTTGGCATCCTCTTCAGGTGCATGACTCCAGGGAGTTAGTGTCATCCATTTTGGGTGTTCTTTATCTATGTGGTAAGTCCTTTTATAGCATTAGGTTTTTCTCTTTGCTCATTTCCCCCACCCCCTTTGCTTGGCTTGTCTTTTGGCTTATGTTTCTGGTCAGCCTTTGTTAGTGATCTTTGTCTGAACTTAGAATCTTATTGGTCTTTGTTTCCTTCTTCTTTTGTTGGTTAACTTCACCGTGCCAAAGTAGTTGACTTGTCTCTTATGCAAGCCTTCCATCCAAGTAGGCTTTATACTAACTTTAGGGCATTCTAGAGTCTGTTTGGTGGTTATATAGAAGAGTTCCTTTTGTTGTGTTCTTGTCATCTACATACCTTTGTTTGTAGGTAGTTTTTCTTTTGCATTTATAAAAGAAAAACAAAAAATAGCATATAGTTGTTTAATATGCATGTAGATTAGGGTTTTGTCTTTAATGCACTACATATCATTATTTTTGAAAAAAATAAAAAGAAATTGTTTTTTTGTGGCTTTCAAGTTTCTATTTGAAAAAGAAAGAGAATAGTTTTTGCTTTTTCATTTCATTTCTCTTTGCTTAGTAATTTTGTTTCAACTTTAAGTCAACACCGCATAAGTTTCATGCCATTTTCCTCTGACTAAAAGCAACCTATTAAAAAGAATGACATAATTAAAAATTATTAGTAAGTCTTTTTTTTTATGCTCCTGCACCAACTAGCTTAGGATAGACTTGTGGATTAGGGAGTTTTAAATCTCCACAAGTATTTGATTTCAGACGTAGTTGGCCAATCACTAGGTAAATCCTCCTCTATGTTGATTGTATCTGGGAAGCTCCTCTCAAACAGGAGTTAAGCACAAGGCCACATGAGGACTTGGACTAAGGAGATAACCCTCTGATTCCTTGTTCGAGCATAGGCCAAGATTTTTACGCATCTGGGGACTTCTGTCAATACCACCTCTTGGGCCCTGTGGGGTGCCAGTGTTGACAAGGTTTCGAGCTTTGCTACCCTACCCATGCGTACAAATCAGGTTTGTGACTGTCCCCCCAGACTCTCAGTATAGTTGCAGTAGCCTTTAGTCTCTTTGACATATAGGGTTCATACACAGGTATACCAGAAGGATATTTGTGGTCTACCTTGGATGGGCTTGGAAGGTAACCCCCATAGATGGTGTTGGAGGGCGGTTGGGTGATTCCTTGGCTTATGCCTAGGAACATTGTTATCTCCTAAAATAACCAGTCTGTTTTCTTTTTTATTTTAGGTGATAGGTTTGAGTCAAAAAAATCTTTTATTTTCTCATTACTAAGTCAAAAATCATTTATTTTTGAGTCTTAAAATCCAAAATTTTGAAAAAAAAACAGCTTGTGGTAGTTAACCCTGTTTTGTAGAGACTCAGCTCACTGCCAAAAGACCCCAGTTGTGGCAGCCGGGAGAATCGAACTAAGGATCAAGTTCACGCTAGCTGCCAAAAGAGCCCAGTCTTGGCGGCTAGGAAGATTAGGCTGAGTCATGATTAGCTGTCAAAGGGGCGTGGACGTCTCGTTATTAAAAATTAAAAGAAAAGGGGGGAGAGCACGTGTCCGTACTCAGTATCACATCAAGGGAGCCTGTGGGTTTTTGCCGCCAAGGAGGAGATCAGAACGCATCCCACGCGACCATCATGGAGTTTAATGGAGTTTTACTGCTGAAAGCAAGTCATGAAACACCTTGTCATTAACTACACAGGATTACGCAGGGGGTTCAAGATATGATACACAGCTCCAGACCATTCGAAGCCGACGGATCCATCATTCACCAGGCGAGCTCATAATGTGAAGCATCTGAAAATCATGTGGAGCTGATCGAATCATCATTGCACACGAAGTTGGGCGATTCCATAGGCGATTACCTGCTAAGCTCATTCAATGGGTATCTTAAGGCATCGCAAACAGGCCCGAGGCTTTTGTTATATTGTCGTGCAGTTGGAGTTCTGGTTCAAATATAAAAGCCCCTTTTCATCAAAATCACGGTACCTCTTTGCAGAAGGCTCGGCTCATGGCCAAAACGGGTTTACCACTCAGAACAGAGCTCGATGGAGTGT
>LPNX010867546.1:39003-55890 GCA_001517045.1 Pseudotsuga menziesii
AACATCTATAGGGACTCCAAGTAACTGTCTATCAGCTTTCTTCTGGAAGGCATATCTTATCCCTGTTTGTCTGTTTGGCTTTAGGAATTTTTTTAGTGAGTGTTGTGTGGTTTGTCTATACTTAGTTTGCCTTCAGGTGTGTGCTTTGTAATTTTGGTTTCCTATCGACCTCAGACTTTGTCTTATTGTTTGAAACTATGGATAACACCCCTAATTTGAACACCAACCAAGAGATCCCCATGTTGGGAACTCCTTGTACTATTCCTCTCACAAGGAATGTTTGTGTTCCTTTGATGGCCACCTTGAATCTGCCTAGATTTACCCTAGGGATACTGGTGTGGTTTTTTTCCACTCCAACTATCATGAATGCTCTTGATTCTTCTCAAGTAAGCTCCTTATATCAAGGGCATCAAAACATTGCTTCCCCTTCACTTGTAGTTTCTTCTCCTCCTCCTTCTACCTCATGCGGTGAAATTACTAATACTAGTAACCGAGAGTCTAAAAGGAGTAAAAGAAGGAGACATATGAAGAAGGCACATAAGCAAGGGGGCACCCGTTCAACCTCTGCAGGTCAAGTTGAATCTTACTACCCATCCTCTATGGTTCATGCTAGTGGCACCCATCCAACCTCTGCAGGTCATGTTGGATCTAAGCACTCAACCTCTACAAGTCAAGTTGATATTCACCATCCAGCCTCTGTGGATCATGGTGGTGGGATCCTTCCAACCTTTCTAGGTCATGTTGGATCCAGTCACTCAGCCTTTGCAGTTCATGCCAAGGGCACCTGTTCAACCTATGATGTTCAAGTTGAACCTCCCCATCCAACCTCTGTAAGTCATGTTGGATCCTTGCACCCAGCCTCTGAAGTTCATGCTGAGGGCACACACTCAAATGCTGCAAAGCATGTTGATCCTAACTGTTCAACCTCTATTTTTCATGATGGTGGTGCCCATCCAAACTTTGCAAGTCATGTTGGACCCAGTCTCTCAGCCTCTGTAGCTCATGTTGGGGGTAGTATCTCAACCTCTGTGGTTTATGATGAAGACAATTCGTCAGCCACTATGAGTCATGTTGACACTATTGAAAATACTACCCATTCAAAACACAAGCCCAAGTTTCCTTGCAAGCTTTGTGAGGGAGACCACCTTACTTATAGATGCCCTTCTATTGTGGAAGTATGAAGAGTTTGGTTTCATAGTCATCCCATTTTTGAACATCCTGAATTTTTTCAACAAACAACCTCTCTTATTCAGGTTGCACCCAGTCACCCATCCTCTGGTGGTCATGCTGGGGGAAAACTCTCAGCCTCTATAGGTCATGCTGAGAGAAAATAGTCAGACACTGCTAGTCATGTTCACATCGTTGAGAAAACTGGTCGTTCAAAGTGTAAACTTAAGTTCCCTTGTAAGCTATGTGAGGGAGATCATCTTACTCACAAGTTCCCTGCTATCGCAGAGGTGCGAAGAGTGTGGTCCGAGACTCAAGAATTTCCTTCTCCTGAATAACCTATAGTCTCTCAACCATCTACTCAACCTTTGGTTGATCAAGTGGTCAAACCAAGCTCATATTTGGTCGATCCCACTCTTCCTTCAGAGAGTGATCCTTATGTGATTGAACCGATGCCATCTTTGGTAGATCCCACTCTCCCTTCGGAGAGTGACTTTCATGAAGTAGTTGAATAAATTCCATTATCGGTCAATCCCACTCTTCCTTTGGAGAGTGATGTGTCTCCTAGTCACACTTTCTTCATTGCCAATTCAGAACTTACTAAACAAAGGGGCATTGAACTGGTTTCGGATGAACCCCCACCAAGCTCTCGAATTGCTTCCTTTGATTGGGATAGCCTAGTTGATCCGCGCCTTCCTTCTGATACACTTTTCCAGATAAAGGTCAAATTTTGACAGTACATGATTGCTCGTTGTATTGTTGATGAAGGAGCCTCAATTAGTATCTTTTCTACTTGTCCTTAGCGAGGCATGGGATCTCCTAGCCTTTTGTCGAATGCTAATCAGTTACTGGCGTTTGATAGAAGAACTAGTATAGCCTTGGGAATTCTAGCTCAAACACCTGTTACTTTGGGTGGGAAGACCGTCTTAGTTGAATTCATTGTGATAGAAGACCCCTTAGACTTCAATATGCTCCTTGGACATGATTATGTCTATGCCATGTGAGCTGTGGTGTCAACATTATTTCATGTGATGTACTTTAATCATGGAAAATAAATTGTCACTATTGATCAGTTGGAATTTCTTGATCTCTTTCCTGACCCAACTAGAGAACATGTCTTTCCTTTATTGATTCCCAGTGTTTATGTAGACACTACCCTACCACGGGTAAGCTATGTGGCCTCATGTCCTTTGCATTCAATTGCTACTAAGAAGCAGCCTTTGTTTTCATGCTTACCTTCTCGGAACTTGGTCCTAGCAGTTGACAAAGTGATTCATCCTATACAGACTGTGGATCCCACTCTCCACTCTGTTAATCTATTTGAAATTTTAGACATGTGTCCTATCTCGGATGATCTCCTTCGTTCGAATGAAGTCTTCCCATATTCTTTGATATAGTCTGTCCTTATTATGGATGTCGGTTCAGTTGTGACTAAGTCTAACCCTGATTTTCTTAGTAAGCTTGATCTTCCCATGGATCGGTCTTCGTATGTTGGTCTTGTTGAGTCTTCGAACTCTCCCTTTGATCAGCAAGTCAGTGATCCTGATGAGTTTGATTTTTCTTATAGATTTCTCAACTCTAGTGATACTGAGTTTATTCCTGCAGACTCTATATCCCCTATTGATTTTTGCTTTCCTTCTGATGTTGATATTACTGATTATAAACCCTCAATCCTTGGTGCTATAGAATCTTCTTCGATGGATTCTGCCTTGACTTTCCCTTTTGTAGAAGATATGTGTTTCTTCCAAAGGGACCTACATCATATATTTTCTTTTGAATGTTATTATGATGTTGTTATTTCTTGGAGACAGGATTTGTAGTTGGATTCACAACTATTTGCTGGCCTTGTCTTGTTGCTCAAGTTGTAATTGCATTTGCATGTACCCTGCTCGCGCTCGTTATATAAGCCATCATCTCTATTCTCATCATTGCTCATCCTTATACCATTTTTCCTTTTCAACTTGACACCTTTTACCTTGAGGAGACATTCCCCGAGTTTCTTTATCCTGCCCATGTTCCTTGCATTATGCATAGGTTTGTTCCTTGCACATGGAACTAGTTTCACCTACCTATGACACTTGTCTCCTCACATTTAGAGCATTCATTTTGCTCTCCTTCGAGCTCGTTAAAAATAGTAAGGAAGCCGCGAGTTGACATTTCCGGATTCATTAAAACTTCACAGGAAAGATATGGAGATTCTTTAGGCCCAAGTCTAACTCCTGAAAACAGACTTGACTGCCAAATAAACTTGTCCATTCAGGCTCGTTAAGAATATATGAGCAGGCATCCACATTGGTGGTAGGTTATCGCTTTTTCGGACCATGTGGATTAATACGAAAAAAGGAGCACTCTCTTTTCTTCGAAATTGAAAAGATTATTCTCAGGCATAGGTTTATCACTTTTTTAGGCCTGAGGGACTAAACTTATGGAAAAGGAACCCCTAGTATGAGCTTAGTTTTCTCTTTTTTGTGCTCTGGACATAAACATGAAAAAGATTCTGAGTGTACTTTATGTCTTTGTCATGCTCGTTAAACCCTAAAGAACAAAGCATCGAGTTTACTATTGTAAGCCCCATTTCTCGTAATCAAATGGATCTTTTTGAGTGATCTTGCATTCCTTCACACTCATAAAACTCAGGCTATATGCTGCTTTTGAAGGAACGTTGGGTAGGTGGTAATTTAACCTTTTTCGGACCTCCCCGACTAAGTACGAAAAAGGTGTGCATTAATTATTTGGAAGCTAAGAGAGTTATTCTGTGGATTGTTTTATACGATTCCGGCTTTAGGAGACTAAATTGTACAAAAAATCACCCCCTTGGAGTCTTCTTTGGAGTTTTGAGACTCTCAAAACTATGAAAACACCATCAATCATTCACTAATTCGGGCTCATAAAATCGACGAATTAGTGCTTTATCAAGCATTCTTCTGTCTCTTCTTCGAGCTTGTCAAAAATGAAGAAGGTCCCAAGTTTGCTTTCTTGGACTCCTTAAAGAAAGAGGGGAAGGGAAGTCCATTCACATGTATTTTACATCATGGCAGCAAGTCTTGTCTTCTTGAAAAGAGCATCAGTTTTGAGTCTATCAACAGTTGGGTCTCATTTTTTTACCTTATCATGATTTAGATTTTTTACTCCTCCAGTTGGTCTATTTTCCAATTATATGGGGAATCTGTCAATGTCTCCTACATTGCAAATTTGTGTCATTGGTTCTTTCATGTCAAAAGCTGTCTAAGTCACTTTTTGTGACGTGCTCGCTGTTCAAGGATTAAACCTTTGTCGGCCATTCTGCAGTTTCCTTGACCTTTTGTGTCAACCATTCCCTGGTATCAGATCATTACATCATGTCTTCGACGATCCTTGTCGTGAAATTAAGTACCAATTCCATATCCAATTATTCTCTTACTTACCTCGTGTTGGATGATGGAGGTAGGGAGGTCCATGGGAGGGGACTTGAACCTTTGCATTGTTATGCTGGAGGAATTGGGACTCTCTTTTCCCAGACCTTTTCCCTAGAAGATTTCTCCTTGTGTTGTGGAGCTTTGATGCTGACTTTCTTGGAGAAGAGAAGCAGCAGAACCAAATCAAGGTTTCGTGAGGTGCCCAACTTGAGGAGAAGGTATATTTGTACTTGTTTTCAAGATTCATAAAGATGTGATGTCCTTCTTCTTTCCAAATTATTGTTCAATGTGTGATTGACTCTTTGTTTATGATCATATGACGATGTTAGACATATCATTATTTCATGTTTATTTGAATATCATTGCTTTGTATGTGGTCATATTGGTTTGAGGAAGGTATAATTCGTTTTGCAGGTCTCTTGGAGAAAGAGGAGCGAGAGGAACAAGAAGAGGATTGAAGGGGTGCTTGGATCAACCTTCATTTGGCTAAGTTATGAACCATTCAGATCTCTGATCTTGTTTATATTTACTTGCAAAACTATATGCATCTCTCTTTCAACCCTAGTATGTTGATGGCCTCTTAAACTCTAGCCATAGGAAACTTTCCTCTACAACAGAACTGGTGACTCCGCTGGGGATAGCCTTTTTTGTTTGGGGTTTCTCTGTCTTTATTCCAGTATTTTATAAGGTTCCAGGTCCTTCTTGCCACTTAGGAACACCTTCTCTATCTGATAGAACACCTTCCCTGCCTTCCTAAGGTAGTTTTTGACCTTTTTTGGGTTTTTTCCCACCCACACGCAAGTTGCAAACTACATAGTCGTGTGTCTGGTTTTGTACACATGACCTGCTATACTATTAACCCACATGTGACACGTGACCTGTCAGTAGTACAACCCGCATGTGCCCCTAAAACAATGTTTTTTCCTCACTTTTGTGGTTTTTTCTGCTATTGTGGGTTGTTTGGTAGGTCTTTTGGGGTCCTCTGCAGGTGCATGACTCCAGGAAGTTAGTGTCATCCCTTTTGAGTGTTATTTATCTATGTGGTAAGTCCTTTTATAGCATTAGGTTTTCTCTTTTCTCATTTCTCCCACCCCCTTTGCTTGGCTTGTCTTTTGGCTTATGTTTTTGGTCAGCATCTGTTAGTGATATTTGTCTGAACTTAGAAGCGTATTGGTCTTTGTTTCTTTCTTCTTTTGTTAGTTAACTTCACCTTGCCAAAGTAGTTGACATGTCTCTTGTGCAAGCCTTCCTTCTAAGTAGGGTTTATACTGAATTTAGGTCATTTTAGAGTATGTTTGGTGGTTATATAGCAGAGTTCCTTTTTCTTTGTTCTTGTCATCTGCATACTTTTGTTTGTAGGTAGTTTTTCTTTTGCATTTATAAAAGAAAAACAAAAAGAACATATAGTTGTTTAATATTCATGTAGATTAGGGTTTTGTCTTTAATGCACTGCATATCATTGTTTTTGAAAAAATAAATAAATTTGTTGTTTTGTGGCTTTCAAGTTTCTATTTGAAAAATAAAGAGAATATTTTTTGCTTTTTGCACTTCATTTCTCTTTGCTTAGTCATTTTGTTTCAACTTTGGGTCAAAACACGACATAAGTTTCATGCCATTTGCCTCTGACTAAAAACAACCTACTAAAAAGAATGACATAATTAAAAATTATTAGTAAGTATTATTTTTAAGGCTCCTACACCAACTAGATTAGGCTAGACTTTGGGATTAGGGAGTTTTAACTCTCCACAAGTATTTGATTTCATACGTAGTTGTCCAATCACTAGGTAAATCCTCCTCTATGTTGATTGTATCTGGGAAGCTCCTCTCAAATGGGAGTTAAGCACGAGGCCACATGAGGACTTGGACTGAGGAGATAACCCTCTAATTCCTTGTTCGAGCGTAGAACAAGATTTTTACACATCTCGAGACTTCTGTCAATACCAGCTCTTGGGCCCCGTGCTTTGTCAGTGTTGACAGGTTTTTAGGATTTGCTACCCTGCCCATGCGTATGAATCAGGCTTGCGACTGTCCCCCTAGACTGTCAGTATAGTTGCGGTATCCTTTAATCTCTTTGACATCTAGGGTTCATACACATGTATACTGGAAGGCTATTTCTGGGATACCTTGGACGGGCTTGGAAGGTAACCCCGGTAGAAGGTGTGGGAGGGTGGTTGGGTGATTCCTCCACTTGTGCCTAAGAACATCTACAGGGATGCTAGTTAACTATCTATCAGCTTTCTTTTGGAAGGCATATCTTATCCCTGTTTGTTTGTTTGGCTTTAGGAATTTTTTAGTGAGTGATGTGTGGTTTGTCTGTACTTGGTTTTCCTTCAAGTGTGTGCTTTGTACTTTTGGTTTCCTGTCTACCTCAGACTTTGTCTTATTGTTTGAAACTATTGCTAACACCCCTTTGAACACCAACTAAAAAATCCCCATGCTAGGAACTCCTTGTACTATTCCTCTCACAGAGAATGTTGGTGTTCCTTTGATGGATAGCCTGAATCTGCCTGGATTTACCCTAGGGCTACCGATGTGGTTTTTTTCCACTCCAATTGTCCTGAATGATCCTGATGCTTCTCAAGTAAGCTCCTTTTATCAAAAGAATCAAAACACTGCTTCCCCTTCACCTATAGCTGCTTCTCCTCCTCCTTCTACCTCATGTGGTGAAAGTACTAATAGTATTAATCGACAGTCTAAAAGGAGTAAAAGAAGGAGGTATAGGAAGAAGGCACATAAGCAAGGGGGCACCCATTCAAACTTTGCAGGTAAAGTTGAACCTCACCACCCAGCCTCTGTGGTTCATGCTAAGGGCACCCATACAGCCTCTATTGATCATGGTGGTGAGATCCTTTCAACCTTTCTATGTCACGTTGGATCCAGTCACTCATCCTCTACAGTTCATGCTGAGGGAACCCGTTCAACCTCTGATGTTCAAGTTGAAACTCCCCATCCAACCTCTGCAAGTCATGTTGGATCCATATACCCATCCTTTGAATTTCATGCTAGGGGCACACACTCAACTATTGCAAAACATGTTGATCCTAACCATTCAACCTTTGTTGTTCATGCTGGTGGTGCCCATCCAACCTCTGCAGGTCATGTTGGACCCAGTCTCTCAGCCTCTACAGGTCATGTTGGGGGTAGTCTCTCAACCTCTATGGTTCATGCTGAAGATAATTAGTCAGCCACTGCGAGTCATGTTGACACTATTGAAAAGACTACTCGTTCAAAACACAAGCCCAAGTTTCCTTGTAAGCTTTGTGAGGGAGACCACCTTACTTATAAATTCCCTTATATTGTGGAAGTACAAAGAGTTTGGTTTCATGGTCATCCCATTTTTGAACATCCTAAAGTTTTTCAACAACTAGCCTCTCTTAGTCAGGTTGGACCCAGTCACCCAGCCTCTCTTAGTCAGGTTGGACCTAGTCACCCAGCCTCTGGTGGTCATGCTGCGGAAAAAATCTCAGCCTCTATAGGTCATGTTGAGAGAAAATAGTCAGCCACTACTAATCATGTTGACATCGTTGAGAAAACTGGTCGTCGAAGTGTAAACTTAAGTTCCCTTGTAAGCTATGTGAGGGAGATCATCTTACTCACCAGTGCCCTACTATCGCATAAGTGCAAAGAGTGTGGTCTAAGACTCAAGAATTTCCTTCTCTTGAAAAACATGTAGTCTCTCAACCATCTAATCAACCTTTGGTTGATCAAGTGGTTGAACCAACCTCATCTTTGATCGATCCCACTCTTCTTTCGGAGAGTGATCCTTATGTGATTGAACTGATGTCATCTTTGTTCGATCCCACTCTCCCTTCAAAGAGTGACTTTCATGAAGTGGTTGAATCAATTCCATTATCATTCAATCCCACTCTTCCTTTGGAGAGTGATGTGTCTGATAGTCACATTTTCTTCACTTCCAGTTCAGAACTTACTCAACAAGGGGGAATTAAACTCGTTTCGGATGAACCCCCACCAAACTCTCAGATTGATTCCTTTGATTGGGATAGCCTAGTTGAGCCGCATCTTCCTTTTGATTTAGCTTTCTAGATAAAGGTCAAAGTTTGATAGTACATGATTTCTCATTGTATTGTTGATGAAGGAGCCTCAATTAGTATCTTGTCTGCTCGTGCTTGGCAAGGCATGGGATCTCATATCCTTTTGTCGATTGCTAGTCAGTTACTGGCATTTGATAGAAGAACTAGTATAGCCTTGGGAATTCTTGCTCAAACAGCTGTTACTTTGGGTGGAAATATCATCTTAGTTGACTTCATGGTGATATAAGACCCCTTGGACTTCAATATGCTCCTCAGATGTGATTATGTCTATGCCATGCAAGCTGTGGTGTCAACATTCTTTCGTGTGATGTACTTTAATCATGGTGAAGAAATTGTCACTATTGATCAGTTGGATTTTCTTGACCCAACTAGAGAACAATTCTTTCCTTTATTGGATACACTAATTAGTCAATTTAATTGCTTTTTAAGCTTTAATACACTATGAGGTGGACTAGGGGTGCTTAGGTGGACATATTCCATGTCAATTTGAGGATCCATGACCCACATGGGTACTCCAGATTAGTCTACCAGCCACATATGCACATCCATCATTGCTGGTGTGCTTCCACTCACTGAATGTGGACAGGCAAGTTGAGTTGGAGCGCTAGAGTGGGATTTTTCCCAAATTTGGCTTGATTTGGTGAAATTAATGTTGCATTGAGAATCTAAACCACCCAGTTTTCCACACCCATGTTTTCCAAGGTGTAATAATTGACCCACACCACATCATCCATGCCACTTCAGCAATTCGTGGCCATTTGGAGATATTTGGGACGTGATTGGCCCACCTAGGGGGATTTGATGCCATTTTGGCAATTTTGGCTTATTTGCTCACAATTGGCTTCCAAAGCCATTCAAAACTATTATGATGTATTTATAAACCTATTCATAACAATTTCATGGTTAGACAGTCTAAATTTATCTTATTTCCAGCTATCATTGTGTGTAATTTATCTGTAATTTGATGGTTTTTGTTGAATCTTGCACCCAAATTTGATTTGTGAACCTCACTAATGCTCCTAGATTCTCCTGTCGTTCAAATTACTCATTTTTTGGTTCAATTTTCTCACCTGGTATCATATCTAGTTGGATATTTTTGAGTTGCAAACCAAATTCTTAGTGGATTTGAGCTGCTTTGTTAGTGAATTCCAGATAAAATCGAATTGTTGTGTGTAAACCAGTTATCAATTTCACCACCATTAGCACAGGAAGTAATGGAGGATACCCACATATTTCTAACACCTTTCAATTTCTTTGAATGGAAGACAGAGATGGTGATTCAACTGAGAGCCAAGGGGCTTTTCAGAGTTACCATGGGCACTGAAGTGGAACCAAATTCTACTGTAGAGAAAGACAAGTATTTCAAAAAATTGGATGAAGCATATAGATTGTTGAGTCTGAGCATCTCAAGAGATTTGTTGATCCACCTTGACAGTTTGACATCACCAAAGGAGGTGTGCGAGAAGCTTGAGTCTCTATTTGGAAAAACTGATGAGCTACGTGGTCACCATCATGGGAATGAGTCGATAAGCTTGAGCCCAACGCACTATGATACAATACATGAATTCTTCACCAAGTTCAAATCACTTGTATTGCAGTTAAAACAATGTGGGATTGAGAATAAGGAATATCGCATGATCTTGTCTATACTTTCGAAGTTGGGGCCAGAGTTTTCAGTTTTTTGTGAGCACATTCCACTCCGTTAAACTCACCCTTCGAAACTGGAAAATTCCAAGCCTAGAAAACTTCATGGAGTCACTCACTCAAGAGTAGGACAAATTATTCCCAATGGGTTCCATCAAGACCAAATATCAAGCACTAGCAGTGGGGGTTTCGAATTCAGCAAAGGGCAAGCCCAAGTCCAAGAATTTGAAGTTGTCAGACAAGAAGAAATCAAAGAAACCCAAATCTAATGAGGGAGCTTCGAATCCACCCAGAGAAAAGGAGAATAAGGGAAAAGAGAAGGAAAAATGCACTTGCTACCACAAGGGATGGAATCCAAAGAGCTCATGCATGAAAAAAACCATAGACACCATGGCGCAGCTGCTAAAGAATAACAACATTCTAGTCCCTAACAGTGCAAGGAAGAAGGATGGAAACTCCAGCTTAAGTGAAGGCAAGGAGAAATGTCATGCTTTGGTAGCAGGTACTTCTAACTCTTCATCCTTTATCATTGATTCAGGTGCTTCCAGGCATATGGTATCCAGGAGAGAATTTTTCTCCTCCATGAGTTCGAATGATGGCCCAACAATTCGAATGGGAGACGATTCTAAACTCCAGACTAGAGGGATTGGGAGAATTGATTTAGACCATGGGTTCTTCAGTAATGTACTGTATGTATCAGACCTTGCAGAAAACTTGCTATCAGTATACCATATGACCCATACAGGAGAGCCAAAGAGAGTGATCTTCACTCCTGACTCGGTAGAGATTTCTGAAATCTCAACAAACCAAGTTATTGCAGTTGGGTATGCTGATCATCATGAGAGAATGTACAAATTCTCTAATTTCCTCCCTACTTCCAATGATCAAGCACTTCACTCACATGCCAATAAGGTTTCTAAACTATGGCATGAGAGGTTTTGCCACATGAATTACAGATATCTCCAAACATTGCACAGAGAAGAAATGGTGGAAGATCTTCCACAAATTCAGCCATCTACTTAGCATGTATTGGATGTGTGATTGGGAAGCATACTGAGCAAAGCTACGAGAAGGGGAAGGAAAGGAGAGCAACAAAATCACTTGGGTTGGTGCATTATTATTTGATTGGTCCACTATCCACTCCCTCATATGGTAGATCTAGGTATGTGCTTACATTCATTGATGACTACTCTCTATTTTGCTAGGTGTATTTTCTGAAATTGAAATCTGAGGTGTTTGAGCAACTCAAGGTTTTGAAATCACTAGTAGAGAATCAGAGTGGGAAGAATATCAAATTCCTTAGGACTGATAATGGAAAGGAATATGTGAACAAGAATCCACAACAACTTTGTGAGTGTGGCATCTGAATACAACACTCAACTCCTTGCACACCACAACAAAATGGTGTGGCAGAGAGGAAAAATATATCTCTCAATGAGATGGCAACTTGCATGATAGAAGTGAGGGAACTTAATCCCAAGATATGGGATGAAGCCATTAGTTGTGTTGTTCACATTAAAAATAGAGCCTTCCACAAATTAGTGAAAGGAATTACAACTTACGAGGCATGGTTCGGTGAAAAACCAAATGTCTCAAATTTCAGGATATTTGGGACAAAAGCATGGGCAAGAATCCCTTCAGAGAAGAGGAAATACTTGCAACCACAAAGAAAGGAGTGTCTCGTGGTTGGATATGGTGAGGATACCAAAGGGTACAAGCTATTTGACACATCTACTTGCAAAAATTTTGTTGGAAGAAGTGTCAAATTCGAAGAAGAGCCAATTCCTGATTTCGAACTTGCACCAGGGGATTGCTCCTCTCCTCAACCATTCGAAGATGTAAGTGATGACACATGCTCTATTTTTTCTATTTATTCTGTTATAAATATTTCTAAAGATGATATTTCTGTACATGGCTCACCATCTAGGCCCAAATGGGCTGAAAAAATTGTGCAAGCAGCTAGGGAATTGGCAGGCAATCCCCAAGAGCCCAGGAAAACTAGATCACAAACTAGTAAGGCTTCTTTTGCAAGTGATAGTGATCTTGCTGAGCACTATTATATGATGATTAGTTCTGATCCTCAGACATATAAGCAATCTTTTACAGACCCAAGATGGAAATCAGCAATGGAAGATGAGCTTCAATCCATCCAAGAGAACAATACATGGGAATTGATTCCCCTTCCTCCCAAGAGGAAAGTTGTTCAACGCAAATGGGTTTTCCGGACCAAAATTGCTGCTGATGGTTCTGATATAAAACATAAGGCTATATTAGTGGCTAAGGGATATCCTCAAGTCTATGGAGTTGATTACATAGAGACCTTTTCATCGGTTGCAAAGATGGACTCAAATAGACTAGTTCTTGCATTGGCAGCTAGTAAGTGTTGGGAAGTACACCACATGGATGTAAAGAGTGAATTCTTGCATGGTGAGTTACAAGAGGATATCTATATACAGCAGCCTGAAGGTTTCCAAGAGGATCCTTCATTGGTATGTAGGCTAAAAAAATCATTGTATGGACTCAACCAAGCCCCCAGGGTTTGGTATGCAAAAATGGATGCTTTCTTGCTTTCAATTGGCTTCACAAGATGCAAATCAGACCCTAATGTGTATTTGTAGCAAAATGATGTTAATTTGCAGGTCATTGTTCTTTATGTTAATTATCTTGTTTTTTTTGTTGGCAAAGTGGTGGAACCCCCCTGACTAGCAGGGTTTCCATTGGCTGAGTGGCCACGAACCAGGGGCATCTAAGCCGTCAAAATCACCCAAGGATCGCACCCGGCCTGGACCGCACCAACCCTTAACATGGTTGGATTTTAGGAATCCGACAGGATTAGAACCAGTGACCTTCCAGCTTAGGGGGCGTCTTAACCATACCCCGCCACCAACTGTTCTACATCTCGCGGATATGTTAATTATCTTGTTATTACAGGTTGTTGCACCAATTTAATTGGCCAAATTAAGAGCTCTTTGAACAATGAATTTGCTATGACAGACCTAGGATTGCTAAGGAAATTTGTTGGCTTGGAAATTGAGCAAAATGGTAAGGGAATCATGCTGAGTCAGCCACAATATGCTTCAGACCTGCTAAAGAAGTTTAATATGGCTAAGTGTAAGGAATCCAAGTCTCCCTTTCTTTCTGGTATTAAAATGCATGAATTTGGCAATTCCCCAATGGTGAATATTACACACTATAGGAAACTAGTGGGCAACTTGTTCTACCTCACTCATACAAGACCTGATTTGTCTTATGCTATGAGTGCTGTAGAAAGACATATGCACCAGCCACATGAGCTCCATTGTAGGGTTGCAAAAAAAATTCTTCATTATGTCCAGGGAACTAAGAAATTCGGGATGCACTACATAGCTAGTTCCTTACTTCAACTAGCTGGATTTTTTGATTCAGATTGGGTTGGTGATCCAACTGACAGGAAGTCAACATTAGGTTTTTTTTTTATGTTTTCTGAAGGTCCCAGGTTTTCTTTTCATGTTTGCTGAAGGTCCCGTTTTCTGTCCAAGTAAGAAACATCACACCATCTTACTTTCATCAACAAAGGCCGAATACAGGGCAGTAGTCAATGCTGCAACACAGTGTGTTTGGTTGCAGGGAATTCTCCGGGAGTTTGGTGTCATGATTGATTCTCCAACCAACATTTGGGTGGATAATAAGAGTGCCATCAAGATATATACTGATACAGTACAAAGGCAGAGGAAAAAGCACATAGAGATACATATGCATTACATTCGGGGCTTAGTGCATGACAGGGTAATCTCACTGTAGTATTTCCCATCTATCGAGCAAATTGCTGACATTTTTACCAAGGCTTTCACTAAGAAGAACTTCACTTACCTGAGATCTTTGCTTGGGGTGAGTGAGGGATGGTAATTTTCTGTTATATTATTCCAGGTCCAGCCCCATGTCCATTCTTGAGGGAAGGTTTTTCCCATGATATTTTCCTTCTTTCCTCGGTTCACATGGACAAATAAAAATTGTAATTTCTGAATTATGTATTTGAGGTGACTTGAGCCATTGTTGCCAAGGCCTTCATCATTTTGTCAGCATACTTATTTTTTGGATTAAGGGAGGGTGTTATAACAATAATCCATCATTAGTACCTTAGTTACGCTAATTAGTCAATTTTATTGCTTTTTAAGCTTTAATACACTATGAGGTGGACTAGGGGTGCTTAGGTGGACATATGCCATGTCAATTTGAGGCTCCATGACCCACATGGGTAATCTAGCTTAGTCAACCAGCCACATATTCACATCCATAATTTATGGTGTGCTCCCATTCATTGAATGTGGACAAGAAAGTTGACTTGGAGCGGTAGAGTGGGATTCTGCCCAAATTTGGCTTGATTTGGTGCAATTAATGTTGCATTGAGACTCTAAACCACCTATTTTTCCACAAACACACTATCCAAGGTGTAATAATTGACCCACAACACATCATCCATGCCACTTCAGCAATTCGTGGCCATTTGGAAAGATTTGGGACGTGATTGGCCCACCTAGGGGGGTTTGATGCCATTTTGGCAATTTTGGCTTATTTGCTCACAATTGGCTTCCAAAGCCACTCAAAACACTTATGATGTATTTATAAACCTGTTAATAAAAATTTCATGGCTAGACAATCCAAAATTATCTTGTTTCCATCTATCATTATGTGTAATTTATCTGTAATTTGATGGTTTCTACTGAATCTTACACCCAAATTTGATTTGTGAACCTCACTAACACTCCTATATTCTCTTGTGGTTTGAATTACTCACTTTCTAGTTTGAATTTCTCACATTGATGATATATATATATGCTTGTTTGTGTTGGGTGTGGACCCTGAAGCACATGTTTGATGAGATGTTTTGTGTTGAGCAAGGAGCTCTAGAGCACATGAGTAATTAATGTTGTGTTGAGCGAGAAGATCTGGAGCACATGTGTATTTATATTGTGTTGAGCATGAAGCTCTGGAACACATGAAAAGATAAGTTGGAAGTGTTGGGCATAAGCCCTGGAGCCTTCCATGTTGATGTTGAGCATAAGCTCTGGAACATCGGATCATTTTCCATTGTATCCCTAGGTGTACCATACAAGTACATCCTAGAACAAGTGTTGAGCGAATAGCTCTAGAATTGCACTAAGTTTTTAACTCCCTATTTTTAGCATTGAGTATGGGCTCTGGTAAGTGCTAGGAGTTACTTAAAAGAATTAATGATTCCCAAGTGAAAACGACTCGAGAAAAATATTGATCTCATCTTACTTATGTATAAGTGATTAAATGAAATTTTGAATTTTTGTATTCTCATCAAGTACTGAAGAACTACCATGTTATATGAGGGAATCCAGCATGCAAGGATGTTTAGATTTTCCTAGCCTAGTAAACCTAACCATATACCTAATGACCTTAATGAAGAAGTGTCATAAGTCTAGGGATCATAATAGATGATGCCCAAAGACAAATGTTAACAAATGTTATATTATTATGTATTTTATACATGGTATGTACAAAGAATAAATATAGTAATAATATTAATAATGTACAAAAGAAGGAAAAGCTCCATCCATTATTATCTATTACTAAAAGATAAAAAAAATAGTATAATACCTACAAAAGTCTAATTAGGAACTAGTTAAAAGTTCCTAAGTTAAAATATTAAAAATATCCCAAATTAAATAAAAAGGGTTAAATCAAGAAATCAAGGTTTCTTGATTTAACTACCCATTTGACTGAAAAGTATGTCTATAAAGTCTCAAGCCAAGGAAAGGCTTGGGGACATGATCTATCTTTTGGAGTCATTATTTCTGCCTAAATTTCTTAAGAGAGTCCTTGGAGAACATTTTTCCTAGAAGGAAAAAGGAGAACTGATCCAGACTTGTTATACCAATTAGGGAAACCCTACCTTAGAGCTCTAAGCTACTTGCATGTTGGAACCAGCTCGGGAGGATCCAGATTGAAACCAGGAATGGTTCTGGGTCATGGTTGGGTGGAACGTGGTAGTTCCCAAGTGATTTAGTCCTCTAATACAGAGGTCATATATGCCTATGATTTTTTAATGCTAGTTATTTGAGTGTGTGGGTTTCAACCATTAAAGAAGCTTCAATTTACAGGTATGAGGTTCTGGACTACCTATTTCATTTTATAGAACAAGTGTTGGCTAGACTAGGAAAATGTTTACATTATACTTTTCTAACCCTATGTGCCTTGGTTCTATCTAATTCTTTTAGGGTTTATATTTTAAATTATAAACCTTATGCTGTAATTTATTTCCCATGCTAGATTTATCCAGTGTTTGTTCATTTAGTTTACTTTTGTAATTTAATTCCTATATAAATATTTACCAAGGGGTTTGCACCTTATTTCTACTTCTGTATTATCTTTGCTGCTTAAACTGTGTTTTTCTACAAACTAGGTATTATTTCAGAATAATTACGTAGCTAATCATTGGCCTATATACTCTACTGACAGATTTCATATTGTCAGCAAAGGCATGTTATAATTAAATAGACTAGTTCAGATCTAGGTTTCAGATCTAGAATAATTATACAAATCTAATATTTAGAACCTCGTAAATATATATATATATATATATATATATATATATTTACGAGGTTCTAAATATTAGATTTGTA
>LPNX010867546.1:60318-98943 GCA_001517045.1 Pseudotsuga menziesii
CTAGCATCGGTTTCGATCTCAAATGGCTGCAACAAATCTGGCAATGTCAGAACTGGTGCTGTGCTAATCTTTTCTTTCAAAGTGTCGAAGGCTCTCTGATGCTTGCCTCCCCACTGAAAAATTTCTTTAACACTTGTTAATGCATGTAAAGGCACAGCAATGGAGGAAAACCCAGAAATGAATTTCCTCCAATACTGAACCGCACCCAGAAAACTTCTGATTTTAGTAACGATGTTAGGCCGTGGCCAGTTTACAATGATAGCAACCTTGCCTGGGTCCACTCACAGGTGGCCTCCACCAATGATATGGCCTAGATATACTAAAGAAGTTTTAGCAAATTCACATTTAGCCATTTTTACATAAAGCTTTTCCTTTCTCAGTACATCTAAATTTTTTTTCACATGTACAACATGCTATTCCCAGGTGTTGCTAAACACAAGGATATAATCTAGATACACAATTACAAAATCATCAATGAATGAACAAAAGACATCATTCATGACCCGCATGAAAGTAGCAGGTGCGTTACACAGCCCAAAAGGCATCACAAGCCATTCATACGAACCCTATTTTGTTTTAAAATTTGTTTTCCAAGCATCATGCTCAGCAACACGGATTTGATGATACCCACTACGCAGATCCAATTTTGTAAATTAAGTTGCATGTTTCAACTGATCAAGCAAATCATCAATACGAGGAAGAGGATACCTGTTTTTAATGGTGATTTTGTCAATGGCCCTGTAGTCGATACACATCCTCCATGACCCATCCTTTTTTGGAACCAAGACTATAGGAGAGCCACAAGGAGAAGTGTTGGGCCGGATGACCCCCTTCTCAATCAACTCTTGAACCTGCTTCTTGATCTCCTCATTCTGCATTATAGACATCCGGTACATGGCTATGTTCGGGAGTGGCACATCCTACTGCAAATGTATCTCATGCTGAATCTCTCTCTTCGGTGGTAACCCCTTCAGATCTTGAAACAAATCATCATACTCAGAAATGATGTCAATCAGTTCAGATTTATGCTTAGGGTCACATTCTTCAAAAGATTTAGAGACTTCATCATTTTTCATCTTAACCATCATTAACACAAATTTCTTACTAGCATTTACCAACCTCTTCATTTGTCCTGCAGAGACTATTGCTAGATTGGTTTTTATCTTATGTGCTCGTACAATATATTCCATACCTTCTTTTCAAAGATGATACTTATTCTGCTCTCTATAAAAGACTGCTTTCCGGTCATACAAATATGGAATCCCAAGTACAATTCCACAAATGTCAAGTGGTACTACATCCAATTCTACCTCATCCCTAAACTTTTTAGTAATTGCAAATTTTAATACACATTTCCTTGTAACTTGCAATCGTGTATCATTAGTGACCCAACCTAGAGGATAGGGCTTTTCATGAGGCACAGTAACTAAATGCAATTTCTTAACCACTTCTTCTGATATCAGATTTACTTGTGAACCACTATCAAACAATGTATCAATCTTTGTGTGATTTACAATGGCATGAACATGAAACAGTGCACTTCTATCTTTCTCTTTTTGCTTAGAAGTAGATGGCAGACTTGTACTTGCACTAGAAATGGATTGTGCATCAATGGGAAGTGAGATACTTTTATCCTTACCTTGGATTCCGACAGTTGTAACCTTCGTTTCATCACCTAAGTCGGATCCCAAGTCTTGAACAACTGCTGCAGTAGCTTTTGCTTTTCCTTTGTCTTTGTTTCCTCTGTACTTCCTTGGCCTTAACTCCATATGAAGTTTCCAACACTTGGAGACATCATGTCCCTTCTGACAATGCGAACACGTAGGCTTTTCACCCTCTTTCTTAACAGTAGCCATCTTCTTTTTCCCCTTATCTTTCCCTTTAGATTTGCTGTCAGATTTAAATGACTTCTTCACAAAAGTATCATTAGCATGCTTACCCCTGGCTTCTAAATGGGTAGCTTGAACACATACATCATCCAAATTACTAGGATTAAACATCAACAAAGTATGCTTTAAATAAGAATGCATGCCACCAATGTACTTAAGAAGAGTTTCCCGTGTATCTAATGAAACATTCAATGCAATAGCCCTCTTTCTGAATTCATGAGTATAATCTTGAATGCTTTGTCCTCTAGCTTGTCTAAACATTTGCCAATTCATGGTTAATTGTTGCATGTGACGTAAAGGATAAAATTGCTTCCTCAATACTTCAATGAATTCATTCCAAACTGAAATAATTTTACCATTCTTTCGAAGATCTTGCTGAATCTTGCTCTCCCACCAAGTAAGAGCCATTCCACTCATTCTCAAAGTGGCCAATTGAATCCTGGAAGGGTCATCATTAATGCCCTGCACCCTGCAATATACTTCAAACTGCTTGATCCAATTGTCTAATTTTTCAGCATATACATCTCCATTATAAATAGGTAATTCAAACTTTACATCCAATTTGAAATAAGGCATATTAGGACTTGCATTATTTGAATGAGAAGTATGAGAAGAAGAAAAAGTATGTTTAGTAGCAAGAGGATCATCACCTCCTACTCCTTTACCCTTTTCTTCTGGCTTCACTTCTGCATCTCTGGATGAAGATCCTTCTTCTTTCTTCTTCCTTTTTGCTCGCTCTTCGAGTAGAAGTTCTATCATGGCTTTCATGCTCATAATAGCCTCTAGAAACTCAGTTTCAGAAATGACAGGTTTTTCCCATTCGGTATGTCCTTCTTCTTCCCATCGTGGAGAAGACATGGTTCTTGAGAATGTTCTCCTGGAGCCAATCTCAGGATCTCTTTCAACTAATTCTCCTTCACCAACCTTTAACCTAGACCTGGTAAGCATTCACAAACTTGCACAACAGTCAACCAGCTCTGATACCAAATATGATCTGTAGGACCTCAACTTTAGTGCATCAAAAGTTTGTTGCAAAAGAATGCATTCAACAGATTAATTATTGGACAGTATTTGCAGAAATTAAATGCTCAGAACAGGAATGAAAAACAAGATTGATAACAAATGCCAAGCAGAAAACACAGAACCCAAAATCACAGACAGAAATTGATAACGAAGTTCACCCCCTCCACTGGGCTACGTCTCCGGGTCCCTCTCCAATTTGTACCGATCCAAACCAGAGCCAAGAGCAACAACAAAGAAATGAAAAAATCCAACCCAACGCTTGGGCCAAGCCCTAAGCTTGGTTACCACTTCTCCCAAGATGCATTAAAAGCGCCACCCTGGCCTCCATTATTGCACACCGGCCCAAGTTTCATATAGTCCATGAACTATGGTTTAAATTTGCCACCCCAAAGTTTAATACAAGGCAGAAGCTATCACATACATTGCATACTATAGGCTATAAGCCTTAGGTCTATGCTCATCAACTTCCTTAGGCTCCAATCCTAAGACCATGGCATATGAAATATGCCATGGTATGTTGTTAAGTATAAATCCAAGAGTTGTTTTAAACAATAGAGTTACAAACATGCAAACCATATAATAGAAGTATATGTTATTGCTTTTCATAAAATAAACATAAATACAAATAAGCTAGGATATGAACAATCGAAAATAATTACACCATGACTACTAAGTGTCACTTAGATAACCAGTCTGTGTCATGCAAATAATAGGTATGGTAGTGACCTTGTCACTAAAACAAGTTTGTAAGGAGAAATAATAACAACCTGTAAATGTCACTAGCTGCAACTACAAGTACTAGTGATCAAACGTTCATCCCTCCGTAACAAGTCTTCTGTCGATAAGTATAACTGCAAGTAACGGGATAAAAATGCATTAGTTCAAATAGAACTAAGTAAGCCAGACGTGTCAAGTAGAGACCGTTACCTCTCATGTAGCTACATGGGAGAAGTAGTCCCGCCATTCCACCCCTTTTTATCCATTAACCAAGACAAGTCAGTTACATGCTTACGACAATAAACACTTGTGAAATAACAATGAAGTACATAATCAAAGTAACTAACATACACATCCATGTAAAACCAGAAGAATAACATAGTAACCAACATTATGACATCATAAGCAAACACAGTAATAAAGGTAACTGAAAGTAAGGAAGCAGGACGTAAGAACAACTTACGACAAAACAACAGTACAAATAGAGTACGATACATTCCGCAAGTTCAATAATGTCCATAATAGGTAGTCTTGACTAACCTAATAATTTTTGTTTTTACAATTTTTGGGGACATTACAAGTGGTATTAGAGCCCAGTTTCAACACTAAGAGACCAATGGGCACACCAAACATTTGTTGTAAAGAAAATAAAGTATGGTTTTAAATATTGTTAACTAACAGAAATTTTCCTGTTATTAAAATTTTTGCAGAACAGTTTAGATCATGAACACTAAAGAAGACGACAACCAGAAAGGAAAGATGAACACCCCCACCCAGGAAGCAGAACTGGTGGTGGAACTGAATTTTGATATTTTGAAGACCATACACAGTCTTCAAGCAGAATTGCAAAGTTTCAAAGAAGATAGTCTGAATGAGAGAAAGGAATAGCAATCCATTAATGAAGCATCATTGAGAAATATGACGAGAGGAATCCCATAAGGGAAACCCACTCCTTCCACAAACTGGTCCAAAAAGGAACCTTACCATAAATGGGCCAACAGCCCAAGAGAAGAAGAAAAAGAGGAACAAACCCCTGAAGCTCCAGAAGGAAATCATCACAGCCCTTCCAGTGATGACTCTCTTTCTCCATCCAGAAATAAATAAAGAAGCGATGACAATCTTCAGGGGAGTCTAGAAAAATAAGAGCCCCGACCTATGAAGGTGAAGTAAACACAGGGGAGAAAGTTGAAGAATGGATTTTGGGCATGAGAAAATATTTTCAAGTTCATAACTACTCAAGCCAGATGAAGGCTTGGCTTGCCATCTATAATTTAAATGGCAAAGCAGTGACATGGTGGAGAGATTTGAAACACACCAAGAAAGATGAGCTAAGAGAATTAAGCTGGAGTAACTTCCAAAAAAAACTTTCAAGAAAAATATATGTCGGAAAGGTTCTTCGACAGAAAAGTGAAAGAGGTTCACGAACTACGTATGGGATCCATGACTATGGATGCTTTTATTAACATATTCCTAGATCTGTTACATTATGTACCATAAATCAAGGATGAAAAGGTAAAAATCCAGCAGTTTTTAGGATGTCTTCCTCCCAACTTTTGGGAAAGGATTGAGTTCGACATGCCTAAAACCTTAGACACAACATTGCACAAATCTAGGCTCTGTTGTGAGCATGGACATTTAAGGCAAGAGAACATGAACAGAAATAAGGACAAGTATAAAAACTTTTCTGATAACCACAAACTAGGGTTTAACCCAACCTCGTATAGGAAACAAAACAACAGTTTTCCAGCAAACAAGAACTTCAACAAATTAGGTACACAACCATATGTACTAGCTCCAAATGATAACAAGCCAGTAGCAGCTAGGGGAGCCAATGCTACCCCGATATAGATCAAATGTTGGAAGTGCAAAGGGCCTCATTATGCCTAAGATTATAAGAACAAGAGCAATGGGGTCTTGCACAACTTACAAGAAGAACCAACCATAGAGGACATAGCTGGAACCCCGTGGATTTATGCAGCTTTGGATGGCTAACAGGTAGACCATCAAGTTACCATGGTTTAGATAGAAGGTAAGATCTTGGACACTTCTATTTCAATACTTATTGACTCCAGCGCTCGCTGGAGCTATATTTCGCCTAAAATTGTTGATGTATGCAAACTGGGCAAACTAAAGCATGATAAACCTTGGCTGGTTCAGTTAGCCACAAGTACAAAACGGGAAGTTTTAGAAATAGTTAAATACTGTGAGGTAAACCTAAATGGTTTTCCAATGAAAGTAAACCTAAACATCCTACCCTTAGGATCATATGATATACTTATCGGCATAGACTGGTTGGAACAACACCATGTCATGATCGATTGTTTACACAAGTCAATCTTGTGTACATACAGCCAAGGAAACCAAGTAAAGGTTCAAGGAATTCCAAAGAAATTTTATGTAAGGCAAATATCTGCCTTACAAGCAAAGAAATGCATTAGGAAAGGCTGCAAATTGTTTGCAGTAAACATCCGAGGTGCATCCGAGACATAGTGTCTGAGAGAGAACAGCGCATAGAGGACTTTCCTGTTCTTGTAGAATTCAAGGACATGTTTCCTGAGGAAATCCCAGGATTACCTCTGAAATGAGACTTAGAATTTTCCATCGAACTGACACCAGGATCAGTTCCATATTCCAAAGCCCCTTACTGCATGAGTGCACTAGAGTTGGTGTAACTCAAGATGCAATTGCAGGAGTTGATAGAAAAAGGGTATATCCGACCAAGTGTGTCCCCTTGGGGAGCACGGATGCTATTCGTAAATAAAAAGGATGGTACAAATGTGCATCGATTACCATCATCTTAACAAAATGACTATCAAGAATCAATACCCGCTCCCTAGGATCGATGACTTGTTCGATCAGGTAGGAGGAGCCAAAATCTTTTCAAATATTGACTTGTGATCTAGGTACCATCAGGTACGGATTAGCGATGAGGATATTCACAAAACCACCTTTCATACAAGGTACAGGCACTACGAGTTTGTAGTGATGCCATTTGGGTTGACCAATGCACCCAAAAACTTCATGTGTATGATGAACAGTATATTCAGTAAGTATCTGGATAACAATATTTTGGTCCTTATAGATGACATCTTAGTTTACTCTAAGAGTAAAGAGGAACACGAAGAACACCTTCGCATAGTACTATGAGTGTTACGAGAACACCAGCTTTACGCTAAGTTTACTAAATGTGATTTTTACAAACCACAGATACAGTACTTGGGTCACATTATCTCAGAGACAGGGATAGTCGTGGACCCATAAAATATTAGATCCATAGAAGACTTGCCAACCCTTTATAGTGTCACTGACATTAGGTCCTTTTCTGGTTTAGCCAAATATTATCGAAAGTTAATTGAGAACTTCTCGAGAATATCTTGTCCCATAGCCACTTTGCAAAAGAAATCAAATAAGTTATTATGAACAACCAAGTGCGAGGAAAGTTTTCAAAATCTTAAGCAGCTTTTGATGACCGCACCAATACTATGGATTGCAGATCTCGATGGAGATTTTGTTGTTTGCACGGATGCAAGCAAGGAAGGACTCAAAGGAGTCCTCTTGCAGAACGATCATGCGATGTGTTATGAATCGTGCAAGTTAAAAGAGCATGAGCAGAACTACCCCACACATGACCTTGAGTTAGGAGCCATCATCCACACTTTGAAGATGTGGAGGCACTACCTCATGGGAAGGAAATTCCTTATGAAGATAGACAATATGATTCTGAAGTATTTATTCGAACAATCGGATCTGAATGTGAGGCAAGCGAGGTGGTTGGCTTTCCTTAGGGAGTACCATTTCAAGCTAAAGCATATTAAGGGAAAAGAAAACAAGGTTGCTGATGCTTTGAGACGATTAACTCATATGATATATGAGGTGACTTTAAGTCAAATAGATCTGGATTTGCACAAGAGGATTAGAACGGCCAACAGAGTTGACCCTTTCTATGTAGAAATACACAAGAAAGTCCAAGAGGACAGGTTGTTTCAACAACAAAAAGAGTACAAGGTAAACGAATCAGGACTGCTATGGTCTAAGGAGAGGTTGTACATTCCAAAAGGAGGGGACATTTGGTCCATCATCCTCACGGAATTTCATCGGGCACCCTACTCGGGGCATCCAGGATATCAAAATATGATATCCACCGTTAAGAGACACTTTTTATGGCCTAAGTTGAAGGCCAACTTTGTGATGTTTATCGTGAAATGTCAGGAATGTCAGCTGGTCAAAGCTGAGCATCAACATCCTTCGGGATTGCTGCAGCCATTACCCATTTCAGAATGGAATTGGGAGGTCATTAGTATGGATTTTACCATCTGTCTACCGAAAATTAAGAAGCAAAATGATTCTATCTTTGTAGTAGTTGATAAATTGTCAAAAGCAGCACACTTCATTCCAGTGAATTCGACCTACAAGGCAGTACACATTGTCGATATCTTCTTGAAGGAGATATTTAGATTGCACGGGATACCCAAGGCAATCATATCGGATCAAGATACAAAGTTTACCAAAAAATTTTGGAGATATTTATTCTCCGGATTGGAGATGCAATTGAACTTTAGTACTGCTTATCACGTGCAGATTGATGGGAAGATAGAAAGGGTAAACCATATTGTTGAGGACATGCTTAGGATTTATGTCATGAACAACCCCGCTAAGTGGGAAGACTACCTGCATATTGCAGAGTTTGTGTATAACAATGGTTATCAGACTTCCGCCAAGATGAATCCCTTTGAGGTACTCTATGGACGGAATTGTAGAACACCGGTTACTTGGGATAGCCTGTTGAATCGGCTCATGTTAGGGCCTAATTTATTAATGGACTTGGAACAGTTGGTTACCAAGGTCCATGTGAACCTCAAAGAAGCACAAGACTTCCAGAAAATTTACGCTGATTAGAAAATAAAAGATAAATATTATCAAATAGGCGACCATGTCTACTTGAAAGTAAAAGCAAAACAGAGCTCGTTGAGCTTGGGGAGGTGCGGTAAGTTAGCACCTAGGTTTTGTGGACCTTTTGAAATAATGGCCAAGACAGGGCCAGTGGCATATGAACTAGCATTGCCCGCACACATAAGAGTCCATAATTTTTTCCATGCAATCATTATTAAAGAAATATATTTATGATACTAAACATGTAGTTGATTGGTCCTTATTCAGGTGGAACTTGAAGGGGAGTTTGCCCCTGAATCTATTCATATATTGGACAAGAGAGAGGTGCAACTCAGGAAGCGCATCATTGTCTAGTTGAAATTGCAATGGAAGCACTTCGAAGCCGATGAGGCTACTGGGGAGAATGGAGCCACCATGAGAAAGGCTTACCCTGCCTTGTTTCATGATGTCATTCTGAGTCCCTAGAACACCAAGGATGGTTTTTTCCTAAGCGGGAATGGATGTAACAACCCGAATTTTGGACCTAACACTTATAGGCATGATCCTATTCATTATGATGTTATCTTGATGGTTTATTTTGATATATTGGGTCGAAGACCCCACTGCATATGAACATGATGATTTGTTTTATATATTGGGCATAAGCCAATTGTTGATGATATATATATGCTTGTTTGTGTTGGGTGGGGACCCTGAAGCACATGATTGATGAGATGTTTTGTGTTGAGCGAGGAGCTCTGGATCACATGAGTAATTAATGTTGTGCTGAGCGAGAATCTCTGGAGCACAGGAGTATTTATATTGTGTTGAGCATGAAGCTCTAGAACACATGAAAATATAAGTTGGAAGTGTTGGGCATAAGCCCTGGAGCCTTCCATGTTGATGTTGAGCATAAGCTCTGGAACATCGGATCCTTGGCCATTGTATCCCTAGGTGTATCATACAAGTAAATCCTAGCATTAGTGTTGAGCGAAGGGCTCTGGAATTACACTAAGTTTGTAACTCCCTGTTTTTAGCGTTGAGTATGGGCTCTGGTAAGCACTAGGAGTTACTAAAAAGAATTAATGATTCCCAAGTGAAAATGACTCGAGAAAAATATTGATCTCATCTTGCTTATTTATAAGTGATTAAATGAAATTTTGAATTTTTGTATTATCATCAAGTACTGAAGAACTACCATGTTATACAAGGGAATCCAACATGCAAGGATGTTTAGAGTTACTTAGCCTAGTAAACCTTAACATCTACCTAATGACCTTAATGAAGAAGTGGCATAAGTCTAGGGATCATAATATATGATGCCCAAAGAAAAATGTTAACAAATGTTATATTATTATGTATTTTATATATGGTATGTATAAAGAATAAATATAGTAATAATATTAATAATGTAAGAAAGAAGGAAAAACTCCATCCATTATTATCTATTACTAAAAGATAATAAATAGTATAATACCTACAAAAGTTGAATTAGGAACTAGTTAAAAGTTCCTAAGTTAAAATATTAAAAATACCCCAAATTAAATAAAATGGTTAAATCAAGAAATCAAGGTTTCTTGATTTAACTTCCCCTTTGACTGAAAAGTATGTCTATAAAGTCTCAAGCCAAGGAAAGGCTTGGGGACATGATCTATCTTTTGGAGTCAATATTATTTCTGCCTAAATTTCTCAAGAGAGTTCTTGGAGAACATTTTTCCTAGAAGGAAAAAAGAGAACTGATCCAGACCTGTTATACCAATTAGGGAAACCCTACCTTAGGAGCTCTAAGCTACTTGCATGTTAGAACCAGCTCAGGGGGATCTGGATTGAAAACCATGAACATTTCCAGGTCATGGTTGGGTGGAATGTGGTAGTTCCCAAGTGATCCAGTCATATAATACGGAGGTCAGATCTGCCTATGATTTGTTAATGCTAGTTATTTGAGTGTGAAGGTTTCAGCCGTTAAAGAAGCTTCAATTTACAGGTATGAGGTTCTGGACTGCCTATTTCATTTTATAGAACAAGTGTTGACTAGACTAGCCAAATGTTTACATTATACTTTTCTAACCTTATGTGCCTTGGTTCTATCTAATTCTTTTAGGGTTTACCTTTTAAATTATAAACCCTAGGTTGTAATTTATTTACTATGCTAGATTTATCCAGGGTTTGTTCATTTAGTTTACTTTTGTAATTTAATCCATGTATAAATATTTACCAAGGTTTTTGCACCTTAGTTTTACTTATGAATTATATTTGTTGCTTCAACTGTGTTTTTCTAGAAGCTAGGTATTATTTCAGAATAATTGCGTAGCTGATCATTGGCCTATATACTCTACTGACAGATTTCATATTGTCAACAGAGGCATGTTATAATTAAAAATACATGTTCATATCTAGGTTTTAGATCAAGAATAACTATACAAATATAATAATTAGAACCTAGTGAATATATTATACCTCTATATATATATATATATATATATATATATATATTAACAACTATAAAATAGAATTATATATTAATATTAACAATTATAAAATAGAATTATAAATTCTAATCTATCAACATTAAATTTATATCTATGAATAAAGTATACACATCACATACCAGAGCTAAGTTAAGAATCAGCGAAGACCTTTTTCCAGTTCTGTATAAATAAAAATTAACATAAACCAATTAACAGTTCAAGAAATCGAGACCTTACAAATAGTCCACGATTATAATATCTATACTAGTTACTTCTACAAAGTATAAACAATAATAATTTTATCAACATTTCGAAGTCGTGGCTTCAATAACAATTCCAACCCTATAGTATTAAAAGCCACATAAACAGAATTCACATGCCATAAGTATCCAATGTTTAACATAAACAAAACCATGAGTTAATTAAATATACAATCATCAAGTTATAAACCCTCATCATAAACAACGACCCAGGATCAAATCCTGTAGGGTCTTTTTACATTCTTTAAAACCACGCTATACACAGTTTTGTATGCGGGTTGTATTTAATAATTTAAATCCCTGTAGATACACAGTGGTCGCAGAATCAACCCCTGTGGGTGTCCAAGCCCAAATCGCATCCCATAATAAAAATCACGATAATAATACATGTACTGTAAATCATTCAAATAACCAAGGTATTTGCACAGAGGTTGCAGATCAAATCCTGTGGACACTCAAAGGCCAAATCGCAGTCATATTAAATACACCCCCATTATAGTAAATGACCCATGATCAAATCTTGTAGGGTCTTCAAGCTTTATACAAAGCCACGCTTAACCATTTACACACATGTTGTAAATTAAGCTTAATTTCTATCTACAGAGGTCATAAGACCCTTTACTTTTTATATACGCTAAAATCTATGGACTCGGCCTTTTTATTTATCAGAATTAACAAATCTACAATATTATAAACCCTGTTACAAAATAACCAACAATCTGTAATACATACACATTTACACATTATAAATACCCATTGTAAGGTCTGATTCCATCTCGTTATTGCAGCTACAATGGAGAGTGCTCATGCCATCCACAGCATGGCCCCAAGCCATACGTTGTCGCCCAAATTACATTCTTACAACTAAAGTAAATAATGAAGGTGAATCTACACAAACCAAGCATAATAGCCATGGAATGAAACACAACATTAAAATAAACATCAATGCAGCATAAATTTATTTAAACATAGTCTTATTATAAGCCATCACCAAGTTTACACAGTCGCTACCATTGACCCTCGCACCATTGCAAGCAATGGTGTTGCCATTGTTTACAACTTAACAAAATAGTAAATAAAATGCACAATCCTACCATAGAATTACCTAGCCTCTTCAATACACAGAGTGCCTTTAATTAAAACCATGTACATCTTTTTAAGTTCAGGCCCGAAGGAAAAACGAGACCCAAACCTTAAAACCTAATGTCATAGAATTTCCAACACAGCATGCCTCTAAGTTACTATGGAACCTCAAAACCCAAACGCATCCAGCAAACACCAGACACAAGCAAACCCAACCCATGGTGAAGAGTGACACCCAGTCACAACCACGATACCCCAAGAGGAATCAGTAATAACTTGCATAGTGGGTTTACTAAGAAGGATGGCATTGCCATGATTCTCCCACAAGATCCGACCACTCCCTTTTTCTCCCCTCTACAACCCTGCAACGAAACAAAGCCTAGTTGTGAGAAGTATGAATGTATTCCAGTTCCAAAACAGTAATGATGCCAATGAAAAATGAAACTAGCCATGGTTTTCTTACCTCTCTGATAAACCAATGAAGTTGTTCTCCTTTCCCCAAACCAAAGCTGAGAGCAACGACAAAGAAATGTGAAATTCCAACCCAACACTTGGGCCAAGCCCTAAGCTTTCCTTCCACTTATCCCAAGATGCATTAAAAGCCCCACCCTGGCCTCCATTATTGCACACCATCCCAAGTTTTGTATAGTCCATGAACTATGGTTTAAATTCACCACCCCCAAGTTTAATACAAGGCATAAGCTATCACATGCATTGCATAATATAGGCTATAAGCCTTAGGTCTATGCTCATCGACTTCCTTAGGCTCTAAGCCTAATACCATGGCATATGAAATATGCCATGGTATGTTGTTAAGTATAAAGCCAAGAGTTGTTTTAAGTAATATAGTTACAAACCTGCCAACCATATAATAGAAGTATATGTTATTTATTTTCGTAAAATAAACATAAATACAAATAAGCTAGGATATGAACAGTCAAAAATAATTACACCATGACTACTAAGTGTCACTTAGATAACCAGTCTGTGTCATGCAAATAATAGGTATGGTAGTGACCTTATCACTAAAACAAGTCTGTAAGGAGAAATAATAACAACCTGAAAATGTCACTAGCTGCAACTACAAGTACTATTGATCAAACATTCAACCCTATGTAACAAGTCTTACATCGATAAGTATACATGCACATAACGGGATAAAAATGCATTAGTTCAAATAGAACTAAGTAAGCCAGCCATGTCAAGTAGATACTGTTACCTCTCAAGTAGCTACATGGGAGAACTAGTCCTGCTACACCACCCCTTTTTATCCATTAACCAAGATAAGTTAGTTACATGCTTACTACAATAAACACCTGTGAAATAACAATGAAGTACATAATCAAAGTAACTAACATACACAACAATGTAAAACCATAAAAATAGCATAGTAACCAACATTCTAACATCATAAGAAAACACAGTAATAAACGTAACTGAAAGTAAGGAAGCAGGACATAAGAACAGCTTACGAGAAAACAACACACAAATAGAGTACGATACATTCCACAAGTTCAATAATGTCTAGAATAGGTAGTCTTGACTAACCTAATAATTTTTTTTTTCAATTTTGGGGGACATTACAATCTTGCTCTGGGAATGATATTTAGATTTTATGATAGTACCTTGGGGATTGCAGTCATCAGTGGCAATTTCCCTCGCTATTGGGTAGTGGGAATACCCTACTGTCTCCTACTCAATGGATTATTCAAGTGTTCGACTTCAAGTCCTTCTATTCACACTTGTTAGAATGTACTAGGTACCTTGGGGACCATTTTAATTAATGGTGGTTTCCCTCGTGTTTGTTAACGGTTCTCATTATTGACCGGTAATCAAACGATTTCCTCCATGTTCGACTTCAGCTCCTTTATTCGCATGGTTAGGATTCATACCTTTTGGGTGGTTTGGATTGAAGACCTTGGGCCGACAGTAGCATCGTCATTTTGCTATTGCCCAAGCTGCGCAAGACCTTGCTACATTTTATATGACATTTTGTTGAGACATATATCCACCTTGTATTATTGTGGCTATGATCAATTGTTGAGCATGGATCCACCTTGTTCATTTGTGGCCATGACTCATTTAGATTTGATATGACGCCTTTTTTCATATTGAGCGACCATGATAGTTTCATCAGTTATACATATGTTGGATCTGCCTGTATATTTATGGCGATGTTTTGTATATGGACTTGTATGTCCCAGAGATCAGTTTTGTCTGACATTTATCTCTCTTTTAGGTACCTTTGTTCGAGCCTTTCGATCTTGGATTCTCTTCCCTCTCCATACTCAGTTGTTTCCTTTATAATGTATTTCAGCTATCATCTTCCCCTCTAACCTCATACATTAGGGGGCATATTTTATACCTCAAAATGACACATCTCTTCCTGTGACCACTTTCCCATGATTTCGTCGTATGTCGACATTTCCATGACGACACTTCATGAAAGTCACTGAAAAAACACCTGTATTGGAGGACCCATATCTAGAGTTTTGAAACTCCTTTTGACCTCTTCTCTACACCGTTGGAAAGGTATTTGAGTTAGCTAAAACTTTCTAGAAGACACCAAAGTCTAAAAATCCCATAAGTACCCTAAAAATGATATTTTTTTATGTACACGCGAGTTTCTTTAAGCAAACCCGCTTGTTCCACTTTTTACATGTGACTTGTTCTATATAATACCCGTGTGTTCCCTAAATACATGACTATTTGCATTGAAACTCATGTTTCATACGCGACTATTTGCATTGCAACCCGCATGTATCCCCTGAACACGCGATTGATGTCTCTACAACCCACGTGTTCACCCTGTAGATATAAAAAAAAAGTTTCTCGAAGTTTGGGTGGTTATGCAACTGACTCCTTTAGTTGTAACTACTTTTCCTTCTACCCTATCTCTTCAAAAAGGTATAAATAGAGGTAGGGAGGTCCATGAGAGGGGACTTGAACCTTTGCATTGTTATGCTAGAGGAATTGGGACTCTCTTTCCCCACACCTTTTCCATAGAAGCTTTCTCCTTGTGTTGCAAAGCTTGGAGGCTGAGTTCCTTGGAGAAGAGAAGCAGCAAAACCAGATCAAGGTTTCGTGAGGTGCCCAACTTGAAGAGAAGGTATATTTGTACTTGTTTTCAAGATTAATAAAGATGTGATGTCCTTCTTCTTCCCAAATTATTTTTCAATGTGTGATTGAATCTTTGTTTATGATCATATGATGATGTTAGTTAGATCACTATTTCATGTTTATTTGATTATCATTGCTTTAAATGTGGTCATATTGGTTTAAGGAAGGTATAATTTGTTTTGTGGGTCTCTTGGAGCAAGAAGAGCGAGAGGACCAAGAAGAGGATTGAAGGGCTACTTGGATCAACCTTCGTTTGGCTAAGGTAAGAACCATTCCGATCTCTTATCTTGTTTATATTTACTTGCAAAACTATATGCATCTCTCTTTCAACCCTAGTACGTTGATGGCCTCTTAAACCCTAGCCATAGGAAACTTTCCTCTACAACAACTACATCATCATTGCTCCACCATGTTACTCCTATCGGCTTAGGGGGCACACCCCTTAGTTCAGTTCTTTGAACCATTTCCGTTGAACCCATTTTTGACGTAACTCACCACTTTCAGAGCCACACATGGCCCTTGAGTCCGATTCGGATTCCTACCAATCCAAACCCACTTTGTTCACTGCCCCATCTAGCCCCATGGTTGGTGCCCATCCATATCCCTTCCACGGAGGGATAGTTAGCGGTGGACCTATGTCCTTGCCACCCATCATCACGGGTATCCCTTCTAGTGGGCCCATCACCATTGCACACATTGTTGTTGGTACAATACCCACTAGTGGAGGCCCCACACCAGCTACCATGGTTCCTACTATACCACCTTTTATACCTGGGGGTAGTGGCCCTTCCACGTCCATTTCAACTATTCCTACTATGGGAATTCAACTTCATCCACCCCCATTCATGCATGGGACCTACGTTCCTGTAGCCACCAACATCATTGTTGGTCCTCCCCGAGCCAACCTCGGTTCTATCCTACCTTTCATGGCTAGTCTCAACCTGCCAAATTTGGAAAGGTTAACAAATGACCCCATTAGTCGTCAACCACAATGGCCTCCCATGCCTACAAAACTTCCCTCATACATCCCAAATTTTGAGGCCAAGGTAGGTGAGGACCCATAGAGCCATATCATGCCTTTCCACTTGTGGTGTTCATTGAACAACATCATGGATGACTCTGTTAGATTGAGATTGTTCCAGTGCACACTTACAGGTGTTGAGGCCAAATGGTACATCGAGCTGCCTCATGCCACTTACCCTGATTTATCCTCACTTGGCTCAATGTTCCTTCAATACTTTCAGCTACCTGTCCGATATGACGAGGGAGTGGAGATCCTTTTATTCTATCACCAGACCACTGCTACCCACATCACAGATCATATCCATGAGTTGTGACATCGATGTAGCTTGTGCAAGATTCAATTGGATGATAGGATCTTCCTTCCCTCGATAGCGAAGGACGTCGCATCTAAGCGACCCCAGATAGAGGAGGAAGCCATCCTGAAGGATCAATAGTTTGACTTGATCTATGCCCAGTCTAGGTATTTATATACCATCATACCCAATGCTCCCCGAGCCAAGACCTCATGCTGTGATACGTCGGGGGCATCCCACATTGCTAATGGAGTCATCGACTCTATCACCCCTCAGTTCTACACGGCCCCTCCCATGATGCCTCCACACCCGGGTAACACCCATCATGTTTCCCATCCCAATTATGCCCCTGATTACTCACATATGATGGCTCAGTATAGAGCTACCTCGTCCTATGCACCTCCTGTACCAACTCATCACGTCCATGGAATGACTTGTTCAACACAATCGTGTCCTGGCCAAGTAGTCGGGTCTGCATCTCCTCCAGTATATTATGCACCACCTGTACAACCTGCTCTGGCTCTGGTCCCAAATCCTCTGATTTCTACTAGACAGGTTTATGTTCAACAAAATATTCTTAACCAACCTGCCCCCAATAACCAATAAGGGCAGGGCAAGAACAAGCGAGGAAGAAACTGAGGCAATCATCATCCCCAAGGAGGTGGCCAACAAGCCAACCCTCCAAACAATAACGATGTCGACCTGCCTATACAAAATCCCAGCATCCCAATCGACTTGGGAAGAACCCACAGTTACAGAGCAACCATCTGTGTGTTATCTACAACACCTATGGTCATTACACTCATATGTGTCCTCACATGGCTCGCGTCCAACAACTTTTCCATAATGACAATCAACATGATCCGAACTCACTTGCTCCGACTCAGCCCAACCCTGAGCCACCAGGTCATCTGCCTATGGTTCTCCCAAACCCCTTACCACACCAAGGAATGGTTGCAACCCAACCCTTGGCCCCACCTACTCCCATAGCTCATGTTGCGGCCCCACCTGTTGAGGTTGGTGTCCATCACCTCATGACATTGTCGTTCGAAGTCAACCTCCAGACTTGATGCAACCAGTATGGCTCCACCACCGAAACTGGTGACCCATCAGCAGCATCTACCTCTACCACTTTTGATGTGTCTCTGCACTTACCAAGACCCCCCATAGACGGGGTGGCTAGAGTCCCACGGTTTCCTATGAGTTGTGTCGCAAACAATGCTACTGCCACAGATGCCCTCAACTATAGTATAGTCGACAACTTTGCCCAATCTCCTACAACCATGTCAGCTCAGGAAGTGCTTGAAAATTGTCCAGCATAGCGTAAAGCATTGTTGTCTGCACTAGGTGTCGTATATCTTTCTGATTCTAGGTTGATCATATTCGACCTGGATCAAGGAGAACCCAGGATGTCGTCTACCGTCGCCTTCCAAGTTCCAATCTCAATTCGGAATTTGGATGTACATCGATGCATTATTGATGACGGGTCATCCACCTATGTTATGTTGACCTTTGTTTGGTAGAAACTCAGGTCCCCTACCCTTCAACCTTCCACCACCGCTCTCTGCACCTACGATGGTCGCTCTACTAAGCCCCAAGGGATTCTCATGAATGTCCTTGTTGAGTTAGATGGTAAAACAGTTTTGATTGACATTGAGGTTGTAAATGCCCAACTTGATTACAACCTCCTCCTAGGACGTAGCTTTATGTATTCCATGCGATATGTGGCCTCTACTATCTTTCGACTCCTAATGTTCCCTCATGATGGGAATATCATGACTTCCAACCAGTTGACTTACTACGATCTGAAGGGGTTGGCCACATTGGAACAAATCCTTCCTACTATCGATACTATCATTGAAATCGAATCCATTCCTTCTTTATCTGTTGTTGTCCTGGGCTTGTTCGCCAACACTCCTATGATGGACACCTTCTTGTCCTTACCACCTCCACCTACATCGACCGACATATCAGATTTGTGCTTTATCACATATGATACCATCCCAACCACATCGCAACATCAGTTGCAACCCAAACCACAGTCACCTGAGAATTATTGGGGCTCATTCTCGATCCACACGATTCCCTTCCTTTTTCCACCATCCGGCATCGTGAGAAAGCTTATCATGGCTACTCTCAACTTACCTAATTTCACATTGGGAATTCTAATGTGGTACCTCGATCCACCCACTCAGCCCTCGGTTCCCCAGGTTGTGCTGACTCCCATCCAACCCATTGAGATGTTGTCCATCGAATACTACTCTAGTCTCCATGCCTTCCCCTCCTCCTCCAAAGAAGGCTGGGGGTAAGGCCGCCAAAGAAACAACTGAACCTCGTATGGCTCTCCCTTTCCCCTTGTGTGATATCGAAGGTCGTGCGACACAAAATTGTTAAGATTTACCTATCCTTCGCACACACATGGATGTTATGGATACATCAGATGGTACTCCAATAGTCACCGTCCCAGATCCGCCAACAGTCAAGAACAAGTCATTGTGAACCAACCATCAGTGTGCAGTTTGCGGCTTGTATGGTCATTCCTCTCACCATTTTCTAGACTTTCCCAAGTATCAGTTAGCCCTTCGCGACCTTAGAAATCACTCTCGTGAGTCTGACATCACTGTCCTTGAGGAAATCCACCCTCTGACTTCTTCCTCGGACACAACCAACACCATATACATGATGTCTAGTTCTGCTAGTCCTTATGTCTCCCCAATTGTAGAGGATCCCTCTGATCTATCCACACGTTATTTCAGCAATGATGAGGAGATTCTTGAAGATCTTTTGACTCCTCGGTACCCTTGGGATGATATGCACCATCGCTCATTCTTTATTCCCGATGAACCTCTCTCATCGTCAAATAAATACTCATACGAATCCAAAGACTTCATTCATGGAAAATTGAACTGGTTCAAGAACCCCATTTCGACACCCGACGCATTTAAAGAGGGTAATATGGTTAACATTTCGCCAACCATTAAGGTCAACATATCAACTGACCCTGAGGTAGTTGAAGATATTACCCTGGGATCATCCTACTCCCCTGAAGAAGTTGCTTCATACAAGGCACTTTTTTCAGGAATTTCATGATATCTTCACTTAGTCATATACTGAGGTGCCTGGGCTTGATCCATCCATCGTCAAACATCGTATCAACACATGGCCTGATGTGACACCTGTTCACCGAAAACAAAGACCCATTCACCCCTCAAATTCTCATGTTGTCAAAGCTGAGATCAAGAAACTACTTAAAGCAGGTTTCATATACCCCATCGTGTATGCCACTTGGATTTCAAATCATGTTCCCATTAATAAAAAACAAGGTACCATTCGTGTCTGTACTAACTTTCGTGACTTGAACTTGGAATTTCCCAAGGACAATTTCCCCACTCCGTTCATTGACCATATAATTGATGCTTGTGCTGGACATGAAGTATTTTCTTTCATGGATGGTTTTTCCAGCTATAACCAAATTCAGATCTGGAAAGAAGACCAGTACAAGACTACATTCACAATCCCATAAGGCACATTTGCGTATTGAGTCATGCCATTTCGCCTTAAAAATGCTAAAGCCACTTTTCAATGGGCCATGATGTTCTACTTCCATGACCTTATCCATATCATATTGGTCTACTTAGACGACCTCACAGCTCACTCTCAGAAGCGTTCATAACATCTAGACGACTTATGACAAGTCTTCTTGGGATGTCACAAATACAACGTCCGCTTGAACCCTATCAAGTGTGTGTTTTGTGTCTCAGTTGGGCGTTTACTTGGGTTTATCATCTCTCACAAAGGGATTGTGGTTGACCCTCAGAAGGTTCAATCCATTCTGAATCTTCCCTCATCACGTACTTTGCGCTAACTGCAGATTCTCCTAGGTGAGGCCAATTTCATTCGTCGTTTCATTCCAGACTATGCGACAAAAGTCCACGGTTTCTTACAACTACTCCGTAGCAACATTTCATTTGTTTGAAATAAGCATGTTCAAGACGCTTTTGACACATTGAAACAAGATCTGGATTCCGCTCCATTGTTGTCTCCACCCGACTTCACTAAGGATTTCATTATCTATGTGTCGGCATCCGAAAATTCCATCGCCCGAGTTTTTGTCCAAGACGATGATCCTCGTCAAGAGCATGTGATCTATTACATAAGTCAAAAGCTTTTCAGTCCCCCTTTGCGTTACTTCCATGAAGCGAAGATGGCCCTCATCGTCATCCTTTCCGTTCAGAAGATATGCCATTACATCCTTTTGAGCCGCATTCAAGTCATGGCCGATTCCAACCCCATGAGGTATCTCTTGAGCTGTCGCCTTGTTCAAGGTCATGTTGTTAAGTGGATTGTTGTTCTCCAGGAGTACAATTTGGAATTTGTCGCCCCTAAAAGCACCAAAGCTCTAGAATTAGCTGCCTTAATGATAGAATTCCCTCATCTACATCACCACCTATTACAGTCAACCTTCTAGACAAATTTCTATTTGTCATATCAACGGAAGACCCGTGGTATGGGGGCATCCTCCTGTACCTGCGCACTCAAAAATTCGAGGCTCATTTAAGCCATGAAGATCATCAATGCATTTGACACCAAGATGCTAGCTATCTCCTCATAGGGGATGTCTTGTACCGTTAGGGCATCGATGCCAAATTGTGTCGTAGCCTCACCCATGATGAGGCTAAAAAAGTCTTGAATGACTGTCACAGTGGAACCTGTGGTGGCCACCTCTCTGGTTTGGCCACCGCCCAAAAGATTCTCCGTGTTGGTTATTTTTGGCCTACAATTTTTTTTCGATTGCATCCACATAGTTAAACACTGCTGCAATTGTCAGCTCTTTGCTCCAAAATCAAGGACTCCTTTCGCACCGTTACATTCTGTGGTCACAGTTGGTGCCTTCTGCAAGTGGGTGATTGACTTCATGACTTGTAATCTCACCTCGGCCGACAGTCATAAGTACATTATCGTGGTCATTGATTATTTCACTAAATGGGTCGAGGCCATGCCTACATTCAATTGTAAGGCCGACATGCCCGCACATTTCTTTTTCAACCATGTTATCACACATTTCGATGTCCCCTAGTAGATTTTCTCAGACCATGGTTCTCATTTTGAGGACGCGGTTCGGATAGAGCTTTTGACCATGTTGAAGTTTGAACACCAGTATTCCTCCGCATACTACCCTCAGGGCAATGGTCAAGTTAAGGATGTCAATAAGATCCTCAAAACCATGCTCCAAAAAATGGTGGACAAGCATAAATACAACTGGCATCATTTTCTCTTCTCCACCCTCTGGGCCTATTGTACATCCACCAAGGCCGCCACTGGTTTTACCCCATTTCACCTAGTACATGGTGTCGAGTCGGTACTTCCCATTGAGTGCTAGATTCCATCACTCTACCTTGCCATTGAGCTCCTCCCCGATACCTCGTCATTATAAAAACGCCTTATTATGCTCGAACAAACCAATGAGGACCGTTGTGCTACTGTCTAGATGATTGAAGCGGCTACGACTCAGTCGAAGTCACATTTTGACTCCCGTGTTCACCCTCGCACCTTTAGCGAGGGAGATCTCATCCTCATTTAAAACCAATCCAATGATAAGTTAAGGAAAGAAAAGTTTGATTCCATGTGCTACGGGCCATATGTCGTCCATCACTGCCTCAGCAAGGGCATATATCCTTGCTAACTTCGACGGCAACCTCTTGAATAACCCCCACAACGGGCTCTGCCTCAAGAGGTTATATACCTAATGTCACCCACCATCAGTCACTTGTGTCATAGTTTTTCTTTTTTGTTTTACACTGTTATTTTCATGAGTCTTACAGTTTATTTCCTTGGTTGCTCCAGATGCATCCTACCTCGCATCGCTACGTTGGATTCACTGACGGAGCAAGTAGATAGTATCCTAATCTTGCCTCGAATGCGCGGGTCATTTATTCCTCGCTACATGAGTTGATCCATAACGATGGAATGTGTGTATGCATTGCTACCAACAACTAGGCTGAGTACGATGGTGTCATTGGCCTCTTGGCCACTGCCCTCCATTTGGGTATTCGTCACCTTGATGTTTTCTTAGACTCCCAACTGCTTGTCTCTCGGTTGAATAACAACTATTAGGTACGTGATCCTTGTCTCTTTAGAAAGTTCCTATGCGCTAGACATTTGGTTAGATATTTTGAATCCATTACATTCATGCATGTTCCCAAAAGTCTCAATAGTATAGCAGACCAAATGGCTAATGACGTTCTAGAGTGGCACATCAATCATCGCATATAGGAAAATAAACTGCATCATGCATCATCATATATTCATGTATACATATGTCATATACATCATATAAGCATCATCATGTCAAGATACTTATTTGGGTCCACAGGTCAAGGCTCTGTTTCTCCTTTCTAATGAAGATACTTATTTGGGTGCCTATTAAACTAGCCAACACAAATATTTGCCCTTTCTCATCACCCTAGATCGGTTGACCCGGCGGGGGGAGAGGATACGGGGCAAAAAACGGGGCTTGTGGTAAATTTTATCCTTAAAGCAAAAATTAAACAAAACAAGCCAAGCGTGATATCACAACGAAGGCAGAGCCTACTCGATTGTGAGGTGCGGGAAAAAGGAAATAAACAAATACTTGAAATAAAAATGCTAGCCAACAAGATATTACAAGGATGGCAAAGCCAAATCACTTACAAGGTGCGGGCATAAAATAAAGCTAAAAAACAAATTAATCCTAGCCACTCAATCCACTTTCCAAATGGAAAGGATGGGGTAAAAAATAAACTTGCAGAAATGAAAACTAATTACTTTAGCCCTTCTTCAATTGCTATGCAAGGGTGGGTAAACCCAACTTCCTTTGCATACAATGGATGGCACATTTCAAAGAATAACAAATGTGAACCTAGCCACACAACTCTCTTCCTGAAGAAGAGATGGGGCAAACAATTAACAGTAAATAATGGAAAATAACAAGCCCTAGCCCCTCTTCACTTTGCAACACAAGGGTGGGCAAGCCCAACTTCCTTTGGATGCAAGGGATGGCCAAAATATATACCTCAAATATAACTTTGAAAATCAAACAAAGAATCAATTCCAAGAGACTCTCTTGGACTTGTTACAATGACAGAAAATTCAGCACCTTTAGATAAGGAAAAATGAGAAAGAGCATGAGGATTTGACCACTTTGAGGCAATGGGTTTTGAAGTGGTGACCCTTGGGAGTTCTTTGCACTATTTTCTGCCCAAATTTTGACATAGTTTCCCCTTGTAAAACCCTAAACTTGCAAAAAAATCAGCAAGTAAAATGTGTTAAAAGATGCCCAAAATCACTTTGGGACACTTTGCATACAAGTGTTAAATTTTTGCTCAAGATATGTAATAAAAATTATAGAATCAATGGCTTCAAATAGCTTGTAAAATAAAGATTTAAACTAGACTTGAAGATGCAAATAAAGATAAAGAAAAATGCAGATTTTTTTTTAAATGGATTAGTGTGCTCTTTGCTCTTCAAATAGTTGAAGAAGTGGGACATCTAACCAAAGAATCCCACTCTTCAATCCGGATAACCTGCAACTTGAAAGATAAGCTAAACAAACACAAAGATAGGTGAGATTCTCGCAATGATTAAAGAAATCAAACTATTCAACCAAGAAATGCTTGAAGTTCTTGAATGCAAGAGAGTTAAACTCATAAGATCTACATAAACTAAGAAGATCTTACCAAGGCAAAATAGTTTGCCTCTTTGGCCTCACTTGTACTTGAAAGAACTTGAGAAAACGGGAGCAAGTCACCACCCAACAACACAAGATCTCCTCCAAAGATTTTTATTAAAAATGCCCAATGGCTGGAAATTACAGTAATCTCAAAGAATGAGAGCAAAATGCAAGCAAGAGAGAGCAAGAGAGTGAGAGCATGAGATATTGTACCCCAAATGAGGTGGGGAAGCCTCCTTAAATAGGAAAAATTAAAAAAATAGGCTCTTTGCTTGCTAGACAAATGTCACAAGGGAGAGAGGGGGGCCCAAAAGAGAGGGGCGAATTTGCTCAAGGAGGGCAAAACCAAGGTTTGAGATCTCAAATATGGGGAGAGAAACCCCCAATTTAATTCTTTTAGCCTTATTGCTATGTCAAATGCGGAGGAAACCACGATAGTGGGGTCCCTTCCATTGACTTTAGCTCACCCAACCAATCAAAGAGAGAAGGGGGCACCCCCTAGAGTCGGCAACTCAAAACTTGTTACATGCTTGCTTGGGGGCCCCCCTTTGGGTCTTAAATTTATCTTAGGAACCTAATATAAACATTATAACCTTTACTTGGCCACCCCAAGTGACTATAGTCACTTTTCCAAAATTTGGATCTCTAATTAATTGTCAATTTTCCTGATTTCCTTGACTGACTTTGGAAAATGTGACCAAAACCTTAGCAAGACTTATCCGAATCACTTCAAAATTTTCCCAAGGGTGTAGGGGGACTCATGCCATTGATTTTGAGTACCCATACCCCTATTCATGGGCATTATATTCCATTTAACCATCTTTTTAATACAACTTTTTTTATGTTGAGGGACAATTTTAAATAACAAAAAATTAAAAAAACCTATGCAAAACTCAATTAAATTCTGCAAGACTTTGGATAATATCTAGCATGGTAATATAGAACATTCCTAGGCCCCAATCACCCGATGGACTCGATCACTAGAACACCTTTCACCACTTTGGAGGTTATTTTGAGTGAAAAACTCAAATAATTAAAATCTCTAAAAAGAAATTTTAATTATCCAAGTGAAAAAACACTCGATGAAAGGACTTCCCTAATGACTAAGTCTTAGGTGATTAAGTTACAAAAAACTAGACCTTCATGCTGACATATCCTTACAAAATTCCACGTAGGGGTGCAGAAATTTCATAGAGAAGAAGAAGAAAAGAAGAGTTGCATCGCTTGATATAATCATTAAGTACTTCATTCTTATCTTCAAAGCACATCCAACATGTGCATGGTACATCGTTGTCCACCTAGTTGGTTTTGGTGGTCAACAGATTGTAAACCTATGGCTACACCTACGATCACTAATCTGAAGAAGGTAACATCTTCAAATTCACAGACGGTGGACCCTAAGTTGTACAGATAGCTGATAGGCTCCTTGATGTATTTAGTAAACACTAGGGTAAATATATGTTTTATAGTGCACCTTCAATCATTTCATGGTGGAGCCGAGGCGGGAGCATTGGGTAGCAACAAAACATGTTCTTAGATAATTGAGGGGCATAATTTAGTATGGTTTGATATATCTTTGAGATGATGAAGTGAAGTTGTAGGGGTATATTTAAATTTGATTGGGTAGGCAGTGCATGACACAAGAAGAGCACCTTAGGGTGTTGCTTTAGCTTTGGATCAATGATGATATCTTGGTTCAGTAGGAAGTAGACTTATGTGGCGCTTAGCTTAACAAAGGCATAGTATACGACAACCAATGTTGCTAGTTGTAAGGCCATTTGGATTTGCAAGCTGCTTGCAAGATTATTTGATCTTGGAACCGCGACGACTTATTGTGATAATCAGAGTTGTATCAAACTCTTTAAGAATTTGGTGTTCATGACAAGTCCATGCACATAGAGATCAAATATTAATTCATTTGAGATAGGATTCAAAAGGGAGCAATAAAACTCCAATATGTACCCATAGATTAGCAGGTTGCTGATATTTTGACCAAGCCCTTAACAAAAGGGAAGTTTGAAGCATTTAGAGACAAACTTGGATTGGTGTGGAATTCCTGAGGAATTCCTTCCTCGCTACGAGGGGGTGTTGAAGAATGTAGCTTGAGTAGCAACTTTCACACAGGTTTAGTGTGAATGTACCTAAAGTAGTTTGAGTTAATTTGTAACATCTGTACATGGATATTCTCAATGATTCCTTTGACATTGTTAAGAGCATGGGTATGCCCACCTTGTCCATATACATGTCACACATTTTATGCATCTCATCCATTTTTTGAGAACCATTAATAAAAAACCAAAATCCATCGTGGTTCGAACGAGGAAGCTCCACTTCTCTGTGGGTCTCTTCAGTCTCTCCACTATTCCCATGATCCTACGATGTCCATCGGCCATACGATGAGCTCCTTCCCTCACACATCAGAGGGCAATCTGTTAACACAAAAAAGTGTTCACTTAGCTCTACATGGCCTAAACCACATACATACATCATATTCCTACCATATTTCCCTTACTTTTGACCTTCACAATTGTATTTCCACAAAAAATGGTCCAATACATTATTATTTATTATGGTTTACTCTTACTTTCTCCCAAAAAGGGTAAAAACCCCTAAAAAGGTAAAAACCCTTAAATAAGAGAAAGGACCAGAAAACCATAGGAAAATACCATGGGTCAGAAAATACCATGGGTAACCACATTGGGTCAAAAACCCTAGAACCATACTATAAATACATTGTGAAGGGTTCTCCCAAACAACCTTTTTTCTCATTTTTCATTTTGTGAGTACACTGGGACATCTTTGCTCTCAGGTATTCACACACCCTTTTTCCATCATCCCGTTGCCATACCATTCCCACATTGTACGTCAAGACATTTTTCGTACCCACCTGAAGACCATTAGAGAACCAGCTTGTGGAGAGGCGGACCACTTCCGAGGACGGCCACGGTGGCCCACTTTACAAGAAAGAATGTATACTTTCATTTGTTTGTATTTATTTATTTTAGCCCTCGTATATTCAAAAACATTAAAAATATTTGCTTTGTGTTACTAATCCAATTTGTTGTTTTAGTTTTCCATGAACTCTTCCTTACGATCCCATTGATCTAAGGTTGGTGTTTTTGCATGTAACATGGGAGAAATCCCCGTTACACCATTGATGCTACAGAAAATGAATACCCAAGTGGATGCGTTGGAGATTTCTATTAGACTAGAAGAAACTCCCAGAGGTGAAGCATTGCCTAGGATAGCACACGTCTAGACGCAACTAGCAGAGCTAACAGTACAGTTACAAAATTTATCTACTACAAATCCAACCCAAGAAAGCATATGGTGTACCTTTTGCAGAATTGAAGGACACCATAAGAATGAGTGCCTGAAACTGAATAACTATGGGAACTAAACTAGAGCCCCAAGTCCATTCCCTCCTACGCATAAGCTAGACTGGTGTGAAATTTGTCGAGCATGGGGACACTCGCCACCGAATTTTCCAACACTACATTAGTACTAGAGTTCGACGCATGCACAATTCCACTGCTTCTTCTAGTCTATGGGACATGATCTGAACAATTGCTGGGTGTTATAGTTAATGAAGGATAACATAATAGATGCTTACTAGGTTCAAGGTGCAAAGGATAATAAGGAACATAAACAGGGAGGTCAACTGGGAGTAGCGCATGGTGGATTATGAGGTCGGGGGAGAGGCTTTGGTGGTGGAGTAAGAGAAATGCTTTGTTATAATTGTGGTGAACCAAGTCACCTGGACAAATTTTGTTCTAAACCATGTACATTGTGCACCTATTGTCATAGCTTTGATCATGCAACATAATATTTCTCAGACTTAGAGAAAAAATGGGATGAGAAACGAGGCTGATGCAATATGGTAACCGCAAACCTAGAGGAGAATCCCCAAGCAAGGATTTGGCGCATATCACCATTATTACTCAAGGAGGTGTTGGACATGTTAAGATCTGACAGGGGAATAAACTACATCCAATCCAACTAAACCTAAAATAAAGAGAGCTATGCAACCTCTACCAAAGTTTTAGGTGAAGGAACAAGTATATATTATGCACAAAGCCCAGAAAGAGGTTGACAAGGTTGCCCAACGCAAGGAAAGCTTGTGATTAAGTCGGTTGTGCAAAGAGGATCAATTACGTAGCCTACACAAAGAGGAAGATATTAGGAGATGAATGCATGAAGCATAAATACTGCATAACTTGCACGTTGAAGAACAAAGGCGAGCCACATAGCGCGACTTTGCCCAATGAGAAAGGGAACTATCCAGGAATTTGGACCACAATCGCCAAGAAGAAACTATAAGTACCTTTTTGTAGAAATGTGTCAATTTTTTGAATAATCCAACTATTGTAAATAAAGTAACGAATATTCTTGAGAATTTACTAACCCCTCATGAAGTTGAGAAGCCTATTTATGCGTCGCTTCTTAAAAGGAATGTGTGGAGAGCAAACAAAAGAAGATGATATGGAAAAGAGTTTATGTTGACTTTGGAATTGGGAGGGTTTGAGATGAAATATGTGATGCTCGACTCATGGGCAGATGTGAACATCCTTCCTAAGAAGACATGGTATACGATGGGGAAACCAAATTTTGTTTGGTCACCCATACAACTCAGACTCGCAAATTAGTATAAAGTATTCCTCATTAGCAGGTTGATGGATGTCAAAGTGAATGTGGATGGGGTAAAAAAATGATTGAGTTTGAAGTAATTGAAATCCTTTAGGATGTGAACCTGTATCCACCAATGCTAGGCATTGAATGGGTATTTGAAAACAATGAGATCCTGAAATTAAAAGAACGATGCATATCCTTCAAATCAAAGGAACTGTGCATGATAGCTCCATTAAATGAGGTAGAAGGTGAACGATATACAGACCACGTTTAGGATTACATTAGTGGTGTGTAAATTAAGAACATTTACAATGTCACTACAAGGAAGGAGGATTATATTAACCCTATAACTATCTGTGAGATCATCTAGCACAACTTACAATTCTGGGATACAGATTCACAAGATGCCATGGATCACTGGTAAAACTAGTTATATGATATGTCCACAAGAAGATGTGCATGTATAGCTAAACATGTAAAATGGATTGGGTCTGAGCTGAAAAATCCACCAATGTTCGAGGGTATAGAGAATGTTTTTGTGTTCATTGAACAAATACAAGCCCAAATTCTATAATAGAGATGGGTCGAATCCATTGACATCATCACCATAGGAACACCTTCCTGATGGTGGAAGATGCATAAGGAGGAATTACAGAATTGGGACATTGTACACTAGTGTATCATAGAGCAGTTCCAGTCTTTTGTAGATTTGGAATTAACAAACTTATTTAAAGGAACAAAGGATCCTACATAACACTTACCATTATGTCAACAAAGGTGGGAAGCAAAGAAGGTACCACGTAGTTAGTGGGTCCACCGATTCTACCATACCTTGGATGCGATACCGATAAGGTAGCATGTTCAACAGGAAAGAAGAAGGAAGACAAATACTTGGGAAAATACGTCAACATAAATTCATGCCACATTTTGATTTAGCTCGAGTGACCCAACTATGGCCAAATTTCTCCATCATATGAAGCATTTCATATTTGGAGAAATGCCATGACAGGGCTAGGTGAAAAAACCCATTTATGCTTACCACCAGGATGTCACATCACTAAACAAACCAATTTACTGCTGAAAGGTTGATAGTAAAAGTCTTAGGGAGGATAAGGATTCGTGTAACATAGAGATAAAGGAGACTATGGGTGAACGTGCAGTCCAGGAAGAGCCATCTTCCAGTATTGTTCCATAGTTCAGAGAACCCCTCAGGACAATGAAGCATAATATTGGAATAGAAGAGGAGTACAAAATGGCAATATTTGGTGACTATTGGGATTAGGAAACAATCACCTAGGTAGTGGATCCATTGAAGGAATATGAAGACTTGTTCCTATACAATTTCTCATAAATGAAACTATTAAGAGGAGATGAGTCCCACCTTCGGACATGAGTGGACCTCCCTAGTCCATATGGTATAGATCTAGAAAAACAATGGAACACACTTTCACCTAGATTAAAAAAACAATAACGAAGGATGAAGTCAATATGACTTACCTCTATTTCAACGCTTATCCTCGTAATCTTCACATAGTTGTGCTCCAACCTTACATACACCAATACCCATAATAGATTAAACTCAAGTGGGATGAAAGTGGATTGGACTAGTGATAATATGATTGATCTAAACATATACCCAAGGAGATATGATATAAATGATAACTACAACCAGTTTATGAGAAATAATGTAAAAGACAACAAGGAACAGATACAACCATAGTGCCTTGGAGTTGTAGCCTATTTCCAATGGTTTCCTCCTATTCCAACAAGTCACTCTAGCATTGAGATGAAGCACACCAAAATGTATGATCCTATGGACAAATTCTTCCAGCATATACCTACTATAGAATTCTCCCACCCTCACCCATGGCCCAAGGATTAATTTATAGGACAATGTGGATGAGGGTAGGTTGAGACAAATGTGGAAAATGGATGAGATATGATCCCAATAACCATGGAGTTCGATCCAGATCCAAAACAATAGGGAGGAAACCCAATCCATTGAGATCTCTCCTTGGAAGTTTCTCGAAAGCTCGATTTTTTTCCCGTACAAAGGGTGATGCAACCTGTCAGTAGAGCAAGGTGTGTCAAAATGGATAGACACGTTCTTCTATATAGACAAGGTGCATTGATGGCACACTTTGGTAGTGAAGGAAACTATGTCTAAGGAAATAGATGCAAGTTGCTAAGGGATCAAGGTGCATCTAAGTTGTCAAAATTAGGCAAATTGCAGGGCAAGGGAACAAAGGATCATCCATCATGAAAATGTCTTCAGGGATTGTAGCAACATGAGGCTACAAAGTTTGCGATGCTGACGAAAATTCTGTGTAACAGAAAGGAATTGTTGGAACATTGGGTGAAATGAAAATCCAACTAAAAGAGGGGGCAAAAGCAACCAAAAGAAGGACATATCGACTGAACCCTTGGTATAGGGAGAAAGTCCACGAGGATTTGAATGAACGTTAGATGCCAAGATCATTTTTCCTATTGAGGAGTCAGACTGTATTAGTCCTATAGTGGTCTAGAATAAGAAAATAGGTGATATCTGCATTTGTGTGGATTTACACAATCTCAATGAAGTTTGTGTGCATGACCCATTTCCTACACCTTTCATAGATGAGGTGTTGGAAAACATGGGAGGTAAGGAGGCTTAATCGTTTACTGGTGGCTTCTCAAGCTACCATCAAGCATGCATAGCATAATAAGATCGTACAAAGACCACCTTTGTGACTGAATGGGTTTCCTTTGCATATAATATTATGCCATTTGGTCTACAAAACACACTAGTTGTGTTATCCAAGATTGTGGTTGAGACTTTCAAAGAGTTTATGCACAAATTCTTGGAATTTTATTTGGATGATAGGATGATGTTCAATTTGTTAAAATACCATCTTTAGGTTTTGTGACTTATGTTGGATCGTTGTCAGCATATGCAGATTTCATTGAACCTAAAGAAATGTATATTATGTAAATATTTTCGCATTTTGTTGGGACATGTGATGTGCAAATAAGGTTTGTTAGTAAATGCGACAAAGATTACAATGATAATCAACTTGTCAGACCCAACACATGTGAAAGGTTTGCGCGCTACTTTTGTACATACTGGGTATTACCGAAAGTTCATTAGAAATTATGCTAGTATAGCAATGACATTAAAAGAGTTTTTATGCAAAGACGTGAAGTATATATGGACGCAAGAATGTCTACACGTGTTTGACACAGTAAAGGAGAGGCTGGTGACTACAACAATTCTCATATTCCCAGACTGGACATGCATGTTCCACATGCATATGAAAGCATCGTCAGTCACGTTGGGAGTTAGCCTAGCCCAACCTGGGGAAGGTGAATTGGACCATCCAATTTCTTTTTCCAGTAGGAAACTGTCCACAACAAAAAAAAATTACACTACAACAGAGCATGAAGGATTGGAAATGGTCTATTCTCTTCAAAAATACTGACAATACTTGTTGGTAGCGCCTTTAATTTTTTCATAGATCATTCTGCATTAAAGTACTTAGTCAACAAGTCAGTGTTGGGGGTGCATTTGTAGATGGTTGCTCTTGTTCCAATAATTCGAGCTTAAAGTTATAGTTAAGCATATAAAATAGAACATTGTCTTGATCATGTCTCTTGGCTTAAATTAGGTGAAAAGGAATGAAATTTGGAAGATGACCTACCAGACACACATATGTTTAGGATAGAGGCAATACCATATCAATTTAATGAAATTGCTGCATTTTTGGCATCTAGATGAGCGGCACAGGATTACATAGTTGCGCAACATAGACAGTTGGTGACACACAATGGTGACCTTCAATTGATAGCAGGCCGGTTATATAAGTTGTGAGTAGATGAGATACTTCAATGATGTGTGTTGGACCATGAAATGGAACCTCTGCTACGGGAAGTGAATAAAGGTGTTGCCGAAGGAACTATGTAGGAAAGGATATTGCACATAAAGTGTTGTACGTGGGCCTCGGGTGGCCTTCATTGTTCCATAAGGAGGATCATAAGTCACTCCAAGGTGACTTTGAAAAAGTTGGAAATCCACTCCTTAATGACAGGGATTCAAAGAAATGAAGAAAGTGTAAAAAATATTATGGTGGAGCCTACTTTTGATGTAGATCCTTATGCCACTTAAGATAGAGAAGTTTCAAGTTGCATGGAGGAGAATAGAAATGAAGTAGAGGCAGAGATTCATGAGGTGGAGTGCAATTCATTGCAAGGTGACTGCATGAGAGAATAAAGTGAAGATGAATGCACATCCAACTTCTTTGTGGGTGATTTCTAGATCACTGCTAAGGATGATGGTTCATGTGAGGGTGGTGAGACATATTTTTGTATCGGAAGAAGATTATAAATCATATTTACAGTCACCTCTTGAGCCTCATAATGAAGAAGACAACAATGCCACATCATTTGGGTGTGAACCAAAGAAATTAGTGGAAGAGCGGGCCACCATAGTATCCCTACATGAAGATGATGAAGATGAAATGCCAAGGTATGATGTACTTTCTGATTTTTGCAAAGATCACATTTCATGGAAACCTTTAGAGTTACCCTCTACTTCATATAATGGAAATGATTTTACAAAATATTCTAAAGTTGATCGATATGTTGAGAATGATATTTATGTTGTGGATCCATGCCACAAGCAAGATGATCTTATGTGTTAGCCATTGGAAGGAGAAACTTTGGTGGAGGATATTATTTTTAGTGGATCACTAAAGGAGGACAAAGAGAAGCTTATGGCAGCCATGAATAAATTTGTTGACACCAATGCCTTGGTGGCAAGATGTTGTTAAAAATATTCTGGAGGATACTTGGAAGGAGAAGCCTTTTTGTAAGAGTTCATAGCACTTAAACTTAGGCATGGTCAAGATGAAGGAGAGCTACATGAACTTACTATATGACAAAGATAATCTCCTCATGGTGGATGAAATGTACCATTGTGAATTCAAGAAGGAAGTAGAAGAGTCTGAAAGGCTCCATAGAAAATGGGATGTTACATATGATTCCTTGAAGAGGACCCAAGAAGCTCTTCAAGAGGCAAGGTTGCAGATTGATAAACTTTGAAAGGAGTTGAATGTACCGCACTGTCTGTCTTGCATGGAAAATGATCATGTGCACATGGTAGGAGGTACTTTGGATGTGCTAGAGGAACCTCATGTGGAGGACAAACATGAGGAAGGTGCATATTTGCATATGCTTGTGAAAAGCTATGATGAAGAAAATATTGGCCAAAGACTTATTGAGATTGAGAGGAAGGGTGGAGAAAGGATGAAGAGTTTTTAGCTACGAGAAAGATAGACAAGGATATGGAAATTGGATCCACAAGAAAAAATGATTATCCATTCATGGATTGGGTTGGAAAATATATCACTGAAATGGAGGATCAAGGATGCACTATAATTGTTTGAATTGGTAGAAGGTTGTTTGACATGCATGCCTTGAAGGGGAAACCTCATAAACTGTCCTTATGGGTGGTATATTCTTCTCTGGAGGAGGTGGCTGCTAAAATTCCATATGGATCAACAACAACAAAAGTCCTTATTCATCCATTGATCGGGTGGATAGAGATATCATTGAAATGAAGACTTTGGGAGGTAAATTATTCTTTTATTTCTGCAATATTTGTTTTGTTATAACTGACATTGTCCATACATGTGAGCAGCAACCAAGATTTATTTTGCATCCATTAGATACCTCCTATACACATGAACATGAGGTGCATTCTTATTTGTATGGGCTTGAGGAGTTTGAGGTCAAGCAAGATGAAGACCAAGCACCTGCATGGTTCCAAAGAGAATATGAGTTGACTTTAGGAAATCGTTGTATAGTTTTGGAGGAGGCACATGATCCCACTTTCACTAAACCAACCAATGGATGAAGTTGTGCATCCATTAGCTTGATGGATGAGTATTGTAGAGATTTGGTTCATAGATCTTCACCCCACACTTCTATTTCAGCCACATCATGTGGGGATGAAAATTGGGTGAAAGAAAAAAATTTGTTGGTGCAACAGAAAGAGCATGGGACTTCCACTCTTCCAGTTGATGGATTGATGGTCAACCCATGTGATTTGACAAGTGCACCAATAGTAGTTGAATTATTCCCACTGGAATAAATCAACATGAGAGTTTGTTCATCCATTGATTGGGTGGCTAGACACATGATTGAGATATGTGCCCCAAAGAGTAAACATATTGTTTGCATCAATGGATATTCATTAGACACATCGATTTTTTTTTGTGAGTAGTGGCATGAGCATGTATGGTTGTGTTGCTGCTGCAACTATCCCCAAAAAATTTGTACATTTTTTAGGACCCCTTGAAAAATCTTAGTTTTACCTCTTAGGCACTTTGAGTTTTGATTTTCATCCTTTATGGTTTCTTTCCATCATGAAAAGTTCCAAAGTTTCTTTCACTAAGGCAGAAATGGTCTTTTGATCCGCTATGGTAGATGATATTTTCAAAGTTTGAGCCACCATAGCAGGTAGACTTTTGGGTTTCAAGCCGCAACAGTGATTGACCTTTTAAATTCGATATCGAAAAGATTTATGATTTTGTTCATCCCAAAATGGCGGATGCTTCTTGATTTTCGAACCGCAACGACGAAACATTTTTTGTTTTTTAGTTGCAGCAGCGGATGTATTTTATTGAGTCTTTGGAGGCAAGGTGAAGTTAGAGGCAAGGATCCATTGGAAGGAACTCTCAACACCAAGGCATGAAGGTTGTAGTCTCTCCAATCATTTATTAATAAAGAATGTATTTTCTTTCCCATATTTATTGTTTCATATGTTTATATTGCTTGATTCCTTGGTCACAAGCATATATCTAGTTGATTATATTGTATGCTATCATGTTTTCTTTGTTGTTTTCAATCTTTTACAGGTTATTCTACAGTAAGATTCAAGGATAAGGAGAAAAACCTTTGAGAAAAGTATCATGGCATCATATTATAGTGATGAACCAGATCTATGGAGAGTCTAGCATTCTGTGTTTGTGTTTTGTTCTAGATATGAACCATTCAGACTAGGGAACCAGCTCTTGTCTGCAGGAGGTGTGTATTTTCGGCTAACAAAAGTGGCGACTTCGCTGGGGATTACATTGAATTCTGGATCATTGGTAAGTTGAAACCTCCACCTTCATTTTCAATTTGTAGATCTACTTTTTCAATTCATAGATCTATAGATCTGCTTTGAATTTGATTGTTTTGCCTCTTTCTGCTTTTGGATCTTCATGTTTTTTGTTCACTAGGTCTTCTGGTGATTGTCTGGGTCCATTTATTTGATTGTAACTTACTATTCTATTGCATTTTTATTTTTTAAATCACCATCTTGGGCACCGCCCCAGGGTTGTGTTATAAGTGCGGTTCTGAAGCTGCCACCACCTTTTCCCTGTTAGCATAAAGTGGTGCCACCACTCTGTCTCTGTGTCAAAGAAGCGGTGCTGGACCCTGGTAACGCTCTGGTGTGAACCCGTAGAAGCGGTGCCACCACTCTGTTTCTATGTACAAAAAGCGGTGCTCAGGCTGGTATTGCTCTGTTCAACACCTATAGAAGCAGTGCCAGGTATTCTTCTTAGCCCTGTTTGGTATATGATTCTTAAATGCTTCTTTTGGTATTTGAGATGCATGCTTCAAGTTGTTACAGTTCTGTTTGAACTCTGCAATTCATTTTTAAACAGAAAACTCAATAAAAAATCAGAAAATTTAAAAAAAAACGAACCAAAAATTTTCTCGGGGGCTCACACCCCCAAAGACCCTCAGGTCGAGGGGTTGCCATGCAGCCCCCCAAACCCCTTAGGGAGCGTGTATGAATCCATAGTTATTCTCAAGAATTCTAATTGATGTTGGTCGTTTAAATCCTCATAGTTGGCTTTGAGTAGAACTTGGTTTTGTTAGATCTCTGGTTTTTGTCTTCTTTGATAGAACAAGAAAATATTCATTCTAGTGTTTCTTCATTTGTTATACATGATTTTTGTATGGTTTTTCTTTTTTTCTCAAAAATTGTGATAGAATCCATATAAAAGTTATTGTAGAATGTTGCTTCTAGTTCATTCTTGCTTTAGTTGAAGAAATCAGAACACTTTCGTATAAAAGTTGTTGTCACTTTTCTTGCTTCTTATTAGGGATCTCACTTCTTTTTCAGTTCAAAAGAGAAGATTTTGTTTGTTTCAATTAGGAACAGATCATATAAGCAAGTTTGTTTTATTTGTGTATGGGATTTATTCTGTGTTTCAAAGAATTTGAATCTCTCTCTCCCTTCCTTAAGTAGGGCATACCTTTAAAGTGAAAGTGAAAATTTTGCACAATCATGCTGCATGGTTTCACTTTTATGTCCTCACCTCATGCATCCACCTAACCGTTCAAGATAAAATTAAGCGCTAGCTTAGGTTAACATTTTTAGAAATTTGTGTGATAAGTTAGTGACGTGTTCAAGCGTCATAAAACGTAGGAGCTGTCGTTAATTTGTCTACACTACAACCCGAGACTCGCGCGGTTCTTCCACATACATTCGGTATATCGAACGGCCTTTCACGTACCCTTGAGGTATATAGAAAGGTACTTCATGTACTTGATTGTATATCGGAAGGCCCTTGTGAATGGTTGTGCATTAGACAACACTATTACCAATTTGAACTCCCACGTACCTTGCATATATCGGGAGACACTTTTAGGAATCCTAAGACCATCCGAGTTAACCCTTTGGTCGTCTTGGCATCACGCTAGTTGAGAAGCCTTAATAATCCCTTGAGGTTCCAGACCTTTGATCCACTCCTCTCGCATATTTTGCTTGCTTCTTTAGTTTGAGTAGCGCTTGTTGTCTGTACAGTTAGGATTTTTTAGAAGAGAGAGATAGTTTTGTTACATAGTTATGGCTTTGCCTTCTAGGACTACCAACCAAGAGACTCCTTTACCAAGCATGTCTTTTGTGTTCCCTCCATATGGGGATGTTGGTCCTCCTCTCATGGATATGTTAAGCCTTCTTGGATTGACTATTGGACTACATGCTTGGTTATTCTCCAGTCCAGTTATCCCATGTACACCAGTTGCTTCAAATCCTAATCCTTCATCGCAAGAGCATCAACCTCATGTTGATCCCTCGCCTTCTTCACCAGATGTGTCTTCTCCCATTTCTCCCTCTTCACCTATTGAAAGTTGTAGTACTAGTAGTCAGGTGCATAAGAAGAAGAAGAAAAGGAAGATTAAGAAGAAGAAAAACAAACAAAAAACCAAGTCTCAATCGATTACTCCTCCTGTTGCGGAGAGTGTTGATTTGCACACCCAAAAACCGCGTAAGCCCAAATTCCCTTGTCAGCTTTGCAAGGGTGATCACCTTCAGAAATATTGTCATGGTCTGGCCCTAGTTTTAGAAGAGTGGTCTAAGGTTTTCTGGCAAGAGATGTCATCAGCCTTGGGTCATCATACTAATGATCCACCCTGTAGCTAGGGTTTTCACCCTAGCTTGTGCTGATGAGCACCTACTAAGGAATCTGGAATCCTTAGTAGCAGTTCAATGATGTAAACAAAGATAAACTG
>LPNX010867549.1:0-26224 GCA_001517045.1 Pseudotsuga menziesii
CCAATGTTCTGCAATCCAGATCTCGACCGCCTTAGGGCTGGGCCACAACCCTGTAAACTTACCAATGAGGGCTTGCTCAGAGAGGAGGAGAGCTTTCTGGCATGGATCTGAAGGAGAGAGCTCCAGAGAAGGGATCTCATCCATCTTTTTTATGAACTTGGAAGAAGAATGAGAGGCTGCCTGAGGAGCGGCAGCTTGAACAAGGGCCTTGAAGGCGGCGAGCTGGGCGTGAGAACCCATTTCCTGAAAACTTACGGCTGAAAGCAAAACCTGAATCTCCACGCTGAAAGCACTGAAGAAACCCACGCTGATGCCCTGAAACTCCACGCTAAAAGCACTGAAGGAACCCACGCTGGTGCCGGCGACCTGAACGCTTCACCACGCTGAGGAGCAGCGTCTGCGCAGCAAAACGACGGCTAGGGAAACCCTAGCCGGGGGAGGAGCCGCTCCAAAGACTTCTCATCGCAATTTTTTTAATTGACTCACAAAATATTTAGTTCAAGTGAAATGTTATGAGGTTTGTAAGATAAGATTAGAAGCATATTCTCTATAATAAGTTTGTGGTGCAAATTTTGGTGAGTTGAATGAGTTTATTTGTCATTGATGTAAACATAGAGTTTGTTGGTGAGTTGAATGAGTACATGGAGAGTCAAATGATGTTTTCCATTGATGTAAACATAGAGTTTGTTGGTGAGTTGAATGAGTACATGGAGAGTCAAATGATGTTTTCCATTGATGTAAACATACATTTATATAAACATATTGCTTTAAAGAATTCCTAAGGTATCGTAAACTGTCAAATTTATGATTTCAAAGTTCTAAGCTATCAAACTTATAAATATATGACAAACTTAAGAAGAAAGAATAAGAAAGTGATAAAGAGGTAACTAAATCAATAAACAATGAAAATCCGACTCCTTCTACTTTGTTACAAGGTTCAACTCCATCTAAAACTCCAAGTAAAAGGATACAATGAAATCATCCTGAAGATCAAATGATTGGTGATATAAATGCAGGTGTTGAGACAAGAAGAAAAAGGAAAGAATCCGTTACAAATAAAGAACATGTATCAATTACTTTATTTATTTGAACCTAGAATGTTGAATAAGCAATTAATGATGAACATAAGGGTAAAAGCCATAAGGGTTTTTAAGGGTTATGCTCACATAGAAGGCATAGATTATGGTGAAACTTATGCTCGTGTTGCAAGGATGGAGGAAATTAGATTAATTATAGCTTATGCTTGTTCTAAACGAATTAAAGTTTATCAAATGGATGTCAAGTCTTCTTTCTTAAATGGAAAAGTAGAAGAAGAGGTTTACATGGAACAAAGAGAAGGATTTCAACTATCCAAAGCAGAAAATTATGTTTACATGTTAAAGAAGTCCCTCTATGGGATAGAGGAGGCTCCACGAGCTTGGTATTACAGGATTGATAACTATCTAAGGCAACAAGGATACAGAAAATGAAATATGGACAATAATATCTACATTAAAGAATAACATGATAGCTTGATTATTGTTGAAATATATGTAGATGATATTATATTTGGGAGTGATAATGATCAGCTTAGGAAACAGTTTGCACAAAGTATGCAAAATGAGTTTGAAATGTCTATGCTTGGTGAATTAAATTTTTTTGTGGGCCTCCAAATATCAAAATTCAATAAATGCATTTTTATCTCTCAACCCCAATACATAAATGAAATGATAAAGTAGTTTCAAATGTATGATTGTAAACTAGTAGGAACTCCCATGGTTACTGGATGCAAGTTAAGAAACATAGATGACTCTAAGAATGTTGAGAAGAAAATATATAGATCTATGATGGTAGTGTTTTATATGTAACAACTACAAGGGTGGATGCTATGAATGCAGTATGTCAGGTTGTTCAGTTTCAAGCCTCTCCCAAGTCTTCTCATTTGCTTCAAGTTAAGAGGATTCTTAGATATCTCAAAGGAACCACATATTAGGGATTATGGTATCCTAAAGGTACCAATCTTGATTTACATGCTTTTACTGATGCAGATTGGGGAGTTTGTTATCAGAAAATTACAAGTGGGGAAATATTTTATGTGGGAGGATGCTTGATCAGTTGGTTTAGCAAGAAATAATCAACAGTATCTCTTGCAACTGCTGAAGCAGAATACATTATTGTTGGAAATTGTTGTACACAAATAATATGGATGAAACAAATGCTAGCAGATATACATGTCACCTATGATGATCATATTCCTGTTTTTTGTGATCATAAAAGTTCCATTATCATTCCAAGAACCCAATTATGCACTCAAAAACAAAACATATTCCAACTAAGTTTCATTTTCTCAGAGAGCATGTTTTAAACAATCTTATCAAGTTAGAGTATGTTGGCACAGAGATCCAAATTGCTGATATATTCACTAAGCCTTTACCTTAGCTGAATTTTGTGAATCTGAGGGAGAACATTGGTGTCTATTCTATGTAATTCCTTTCCTTTTCATTTTGATGAACAACTGGTTATAATTATATTTTAGACTTGTAGTTTTCTAGTGACATACTTCTATTGGGGGCTTCTCCGTTATGCTACTTTTTGGTTCAGTACTTCTAAGGGGTTAGTTTTGGGTTAACTTTTAGGTGTTTTTATAGTCTTGATAATTATTATCTTCTACACAGCTTTGTTACAACTTGCACAGGTGTTATACAATGAAATGTAACTTCTCCTTCTGATTACTGACATTTAATATGTCGGTACACAAAATGACAACATGGATTGAAGTTTCCCAAACACTTTAGATGAAGAGAATCCTTAGTACACATATCTTCCTTCAGTATTGTCCATGTTTATAAATAAGTTTCTCTTGTAATTGTGACTCTTTACAAGTCACGGGCCATTTATGGGTAGGTTCATATGTAAGCCACGGGTCAGCTATGCAACTTTGCATTCACAAGTTTCCTTTGTTAGATTTTTATCATTCAAGCTAACATTATATTAGGATCTTTAACTGAGAGAATAACAAGCATAGCAATTAAACAACACAAGAGACAATGAACACAATGTTTTTCCTCAGGGAAACCATAAATGGAGAAAACCCCACAACTTCCTCAGAGATAGAATCAACACCAAATGTAAAACCCCAAAACAGTAAGATGATCTCTTGACAACAGTAGTCTCTTTCTTTCTAGCCCCATGACTTCTTCTCCTTCAGCTATGCACTACACCTGAGTGTGAGTGAGTGTGAGATAAATAGAGAGGCCCGCTCTCTATTTATACTAATTCCCGCCTTGACAATAACCTACTAGGGCTGACTTCACTAGGAGTGTCTAATAACCCTAGGGCCCCACAACTGTGGGGACTTTAACCCTTGATCAATAGGAGGGTTACCCAAAATGACTTGACATGACTTGTTTACATTATAGAAACTCCCAATCGAAACATTGGGGCATGACATGACTCAATTACATTACAAACACTTTTCGGAATAAACATCAAGGTACAATACATAAGATATAAAAGTGAATACATTCTGAAGTTACAATTACATCAATAGCCTTCATGAGAGTTGTGAATCATTCACAAGCTCCATATATATGCACCCACGATTGACTTAAGATAAAATTTTAAAAAATAAGATATTATTAGATAAGGACAGTTGGGTTCAAAATAATAACCTCCCTAACCAACCTAGACCTTGTAACTCCTCCTCGTCAGCAAGTATAAATAGAGGGGAGGGGTAGAAGACATGGGAAGCAAGCTAAAGAGCAAGGTTATGCTGGAGGAATCCATTGGAGAGACGAGAAAGAGAAATTAGTATCTTAGTCAGCAAAGAGGTTTGTCTTATAAAAGGTTGTAATATTCCTTGCAGATTCTGAATAAACAGTGAATTTATTCCATACTACTTATGTATATGCCGTTATTGTTGCGAACTATGGAATGTATTACTATTAGTTATTATATGGAATTATAATATTTTCATTCTTCTGTATATAAAAATCAGGATTTATGTGGGAGAACACTAAACCATTTTGCAGGTACATAAGATTAGTAGCTTTGAATAGCATTGGAGAAAGAAGGATAAATCATGGATCAACCGTCGATAAAACGGTACACATTCCCTTCATCCTATTTATCGCATTTATTTCTTTGTAGCCTGATATGTATGCAAGCCAAAACTTAGTACGTTGGTGACCCTAGGACCCCAATCATAAGGTAGATATCCCTCACAACAGAACTAGTGACTATGCTGGGGATTGTCTAGTTTGTTTGGGGTATTTTCCTTTAGATTTTAAGTCCAGTTTTGCTCTTTTTTTTATCACATGATTTGATTGAATCTGTATTTCATCTAGTAAATTTATGTGCCTAGGATCATTTTCCATTGATTTTTGTTTTGAAAATTTTTAGGGGCATTTGCGGGTTGTTTTGGTAACAGTCGTGAATCGTGAGTTGCAATCGTGGGCTGTCTTCATAATAGGCATGGTCCATTCACGAGTTGTCCTCTAGATAATCACAATTTTTTATAGGAGGTCTCCAAAAATTAGTGTTTGTCCTTTTTTCTGAGATTTTGGTTTTGTATACTCCTGTAGGCTGATTTCATGACGTATTACTACAATGTTACTTCATGCATTTCATTGAAACTTCTTTTACAAGTTTTTACTGAGTAGGTTAGTTTTGATTTTGTGTGCAAGTTTGCATAGGTCTTGCCTCTTGGATTGTTTGGTTGAATTTATTCTTCGAGTCCTTGGTTTCTATCAGTTCTATGTTACTTTTCTGCATATGATTTCTTCATTGACAATCTAAACCATTTTCCTTTTCCAACCTCTTGATTTATTTTTCTTTCAAAGTCTCGTAATTCAATCCAAGTAGGGTTTTGGGTCAACTTTGCATTGCTTGTCAAAGTTGTGATTTTAATATCTCAGCTTTATTTCTTTCATTTATACATCTTCATGTTATCTAGCTCACTTATTTTGCATTAGTTTGCATCAACTTTTATCTTTTTGAAAAGAAAAATAAAACAAATATTTTGTAGTTGCATTGTTAGTCTCATATAGGCTCTTTGTCTCCTTGTTTTTAAATTGTCTTTCAAAAAGGAAAAGGTATAAAAATTGTCTTGTGTTGTTCAAAGTTCTTAAGTAATTTCATTTTGTTTCAAAAAGAAACAATATATGTTGAATAGAATTTGTTTTAAAAAAAAATTACATCATCTTTGCATTCAGTTGAGTCAAAACACCATGAGTTGCACTTCCACTACCTTTCAGTAATATTGACTTTAAAAGGAATGGTATAAATTAAAATTTATTAGTAACACTTTCTTTTTTAGGGTCATACATCAATTAGATTAGGGAAGGTTCTTGGATTAGGATATTTTTAACTATTCAATATCATTTGAACTCATACTTAGTGGATTATCATTAGGTAAATCCAAATTTACAAGAGATAAACTGGAAATATCCTCTAACACGAGTCAAGCACGAGGCTGTGTGAGGAATTAGTTGTAGAGATAACCCCCCAATACTTTTTTCAAGCATAAACCTGGATTGTTGTGCATATAGGGGTTCTTTTTGTACCATATTTCGGCCGCGTGAGGTGTTGGCACTGTCATAATTTTGGGCTTAGATACCCTACCCATGCACACTAGTCAGAACTGCAACTATTCCGTTGAAATCTTGTTGTAAATTTTGTAGCCTTAGTATCCAGAATCTAGGGTTTCTTCAAGGGTCACGGTGGAAGGTTATTTCCACTGTACCTAGGGAATTCTTGGGAGGTAACTCCAGTTAACAATTTGGGAGGGAGGTTTGGTGATTCAAACACTTTCACCTAGAAACATTATTATAGGACACCAAGTAGCTATTATTTAGTGCTTCATTGGTTTTTCCTAGGCCCTAATCATTCCAGACATTCATTTGGAAGACGTATATTTCACCTAATTGTGTTTGTGATACTTAGGATATGTTTTATAGTGTGCTCTATTGTTTTCTTGTGATATAGTTTGACCTTTAAGTGTGTGACTTAAATATGTAGCTGTAGAGGATCTCCTCCACTCTCCATAGTAGAGCCTCCACCGCCACCTCAAAGGCAGAGATTAGATACTGGCGGTTATTTTGAATCGACTGGATTTATTAAAATTCCAAGGGAACCTAATCTTCATTATACTCATATTGACCACTCATCTATGGAAGTTGAAGACTTGAAAGCTAAAGAGTTTGCAAAAAATTACAATCCACCTATATTGATTTAAGTGGTCCTATTTTGGTCTAAGTTCATCCTTTTGGTTCACCTGCTGTTGGTATTTCGTTTAGTACTATTATGTCTATCTCAGGAGAAGGTTTGGGGGATTTGTCTACCCCCACTTCATCCATGGTGGTCAGTGGAGTCTCTCCTTCACTAGCGAGTTCTCGTACACCAAGTATCTCTATTACACCTGTAGTGTCTATTAACTTTGTTTCATCTACTTCGGTGTCTCCAAGTTCCTGAGTGGTTAATCCATAGGCACCCTTAAACAATTTTGGCCATTCTGTAGTAACGGTTACTGGGATACTCGGTGCACCATTCACTTATTCTCCATTATTTTAGACTACTCAAAGTGGCCCTAGTGGATCCACTCCATTCATCCAAGGTTTTCTGTGGTATGGGGGGAAGATCCCTCCATCAACTCCTTATGTAGGTCCACCACCTACTTATATGGGTGTGTCTTCTAGAGGTCCAAACCACTTTTCATGTTTTAACTGTGATACTTCTAATCACGTGTCAAATGCTGCTTTTCGGAGTTCTCCTTTCTCATTTTTTAGAGGGGGGATATCAGCTCCTATCTTTGCAAATGTAGCTTCGCCTGGAACCGGTCAAACACAATATCACACACCACAAGTTCGTAACCCTTTGGCCTTTGGTTGAAACCCTTTTCAAAACCTTGCTATTGTTTACAACCGGTGGCTGGGGGTGACCCCAATTTGCCATTCGGGAGCCCTAGTGCACATACTTCCTCACCCAAGACTTCTCAATACCAATTTCTAGCTCGGCATCGTTTACCTTTTTTCGAAACTTTAAACATACCACAGTTATCGAAACTAATGAATAAACATGTGTGTCATAATCAGATATGGCCACCAGTCCCAATCAAATTATCCTCATACATTTACAAATTTTGAAGACCCAGGTTCCCATATTACAACTTTCCATTTATGGTGCTCTTCCAACTGACTGAATGATGATTATGTTTGGTTAACACTATTTCAATGAACACTGACCAGTGTAGAAGAAAATTGATACATAGAACTCCCGTCGGCCACATACAACAATTTTCTTGATTTGGAAACCGTTTTCTTGAATCACTTTCAACTTCTTGTCTAGTATGATGCCGGTGCAAACCTTCTGTCAACTTTTAGGAATACCAAGGCCACTCATATATTTGATCACATTCAGGAGTGGAGAAGGATAAAGAGGCTTATCAAATCCAATATTCATCCCAAGTTCTTAGTGGAATGGTTTTTGAAATCATTATTGCCTTATATTTCAAAAGATGTTTCCACATCGGGAGTGAATACGAAGGAAGAGACCATTCTCAAGTTAGAGAAAAAGGATTTGATATATACCTAGTCTGAGATTTTATATGAAATTGTCCCTAAGGTGCCAAGGTCTAATACATACTTTTCTCAACCCAATACTGGAATAGATGCAGATGTCATGGTAGGTTTAGTTGACACATCAATTATAGAGTCACTGGCTAAACAAGTCCATAATTTGTTAGTGAAGGAATTTGCAGCAAAGAAGGATAAGGCTACCATCCCCTCACCCAAAATGTGAATGTATATTCGACACAATTTACCCAAAAGGGAACTCAGTGGCCTCGTGGGAAAAAGAACAAGGGTAAGAAGAGTGGGGTGAACCAAAAAAAACCAAAACCCACAAACAGTGTTGAGCTAGGTAAGAAAAAGAAGAAGGGCAAATTCCCTTGCAAGTTGTGCCAAGTAGACCATATTACCTATCAATTCCCATTAATAGACCAAGGACGAAAGTTTCTAAAACAACAACAACCGATCATATTTAAGGATCCATTTCGCCAAGGACATGATGCAACTTCTAGTTCAAAATATGTTCGGGGCACACAAAATGCTCTTGTTAATCAGTCCTATATCCGTATGGTTTGATCCCATTCTTTGTCACAAACCAAAAATAGGAATTATGAGTTGGAGGCTCAGTAGAAAGATAAGTAGAAATATTTCCCATTCCAGTAGATAAGAAACAGGGGACTATATGGGTCTATGCAAATTTTCATGATTTAAATAAATCTTGTGCCAAACACAACTACACTACACCTTTTATTGATCAGATCATTGATGCTTCTATGGGTAGCGAGGTGTTTTTGTTTATAGATGGTTTTTCAGGCTACAAACAGATTCATATCAAACTAGAAGACCAACACAAAACTTCTTTCATTTTTCCTTGGGGTACATTTGCATATAAAAAGATTCCTTTTGGCTTAAAAAATGTCGGAGCAATCTTTTAGCGAGAAATGAACTTTGTTTTCCACAATATTAAGCATATTGTTGAACCATACTTAGACCATTTCCCTACCCATTCTCGGAAGAGAAAGGATAATTTAGATCATCTTCGCTTAATTTTTGAATGATGCAGACATTACAAGATCCGCTTAAATCCCCATAAGTGTGTCTTCTACGTCTAGTCAGGGAAATTACTCAGTTTCATGATTTTGAATAATTGGGTAAGGGTCGATCCTTGAAAAGTTGAGGCGGTTGTCAATCTTCCTCCTCCTAGATTCATCAGGAAATTACAAATTATGCAAGAAAAATCCAAATTTATTCATCGGTTTATTGTAAACTATGCCAAGATCACCAAGGGTTTCATGTGCTTGCTTAAGAAAGACACTCCATTCCTGTTGGATGAAATTGCACAACAATATTTCAAGGCATTAAAAAAGGAACTACTAAAGGCTCCTCTCTTGCATCCACTAGACTAGATCAAGGACTTCATATTGTATTTGGATGCATATGAGTCAACTATAGGAGCGGTGTTGGTTCAGGAAGATGAAGAGCTACAGGAGCATGTTGTCTACTATCTTAGTTGCGCTTTAGCAGGTTCTGAATTGAGATACTCCCACATCGAGAAAATCGCTTAAGTGACAGTTTATGTCATCTAAAGGTTAAGAAACTATATTCTATTAAGGACAACCACTATGGTTTCAGATGTAAATCCTTTCCAATATGTTTTACCCCGGTGGATAATCGGGAGAAAATTTAATAAATGGATTGTCATTGTCCAAGAGTTTGACCTTGATTTACAGTCTGCTAAATCTAAGAATTATTTAGTGTTCGTGAAAGTGATTTCATATTTCTCGACCGAAGAAACCATAGTGATAGAAGATGAATCATTTCTGGATGAATACATATTCTTAATTTCAAACTTTGATCCTTGGTACATGGATATCCCAGTATATCTATGGACTTCGAAATGTTCCGCAAACTTCTTAAGGGAAGATCGACGTAAACTAAGATCAAATACAAGGAACTAACTCATAATAGGTGATACATTATATATAATATGGGTAGACTCCATTTTTCATTGGTGTCTCACCCATGAGGAGGCTGAGCATGTCCTAAATGATTCACATAGTGGAGCACGTGGGAGTCATTTATCTAGGTTAACAAGGACCCATAAAATCTTACGTGTTGGTTGTTTCTAGCCCACCATATTCAAAGATTGTGTGGATGTAGTGAAACACTGTCATATGTGTTAGCTTTACACCAGGAAAATGCGGTCACATCCTGCTCATCTTTTTCCCATCATCACAGTAGGTCCCTTCACCAAGTGGGGGGTTGATTTCATGATGTGTGACCCAGTGTCTACTAGGGGGAACAAGTATATCATTTTCGTTGTTGAATACTTCACGAAGTGGGCAGAGGAGATGCCTCCATTTAAATCCGATGGTGAGATGACGACGTATTTCATTTTCAACTAGATCATTTCTAGGTTCAGCATCCGAAAAGATATTGTCACTTACCGTGACAGTCATTTGCAAAATAGGATGATGACAAAATTCACCACTATGTTAGGTTTTAGGCAAGACCACTCGTATTCCTTTTACCTACAAGCAAATGGACAAGTAGAAGAAGTCAATAAGAATTTGAAAACCATTCTCAAGTGAACCATTAATGCTAGTAGGTCAAACTGGAACATTATGTTGTATCTAGAACTTTGGGCATACCGAACCAATGTTAAGACTGCCACACGTTTCTCACCTTTCCATCTTGTTCATGAGTTAGTCATATTTTTCTCAACATGTCATATTGTGGTTCCTGACAACTGCATATGTATGTGATTATTTCCTCTATAGTTTGTCATAGATATTGTAATGGGTTTTTCTAGAGTGGGTGGTAGGAGTACCCTTAAAAAATGATGGGGTGGTTGCTACTATGAAATTATCAGAGCATTGCATGATGGGGAGGATTGGTTTTGTATTTATTTCTAATTTCAGGAGTTTGTGGGTCCATCTCTGCAGAGGAAAACAGATCATTTTCCATAGTCGGTTCGTATTGTTTTTTTGAAGGAAAGGAATTTTGGGTGGCATGAATTTTGATATTATACAAAGTCATTTATCCTCATTAAATGATAATACATTTATCCCATTTTTCTAAATTATATCCAACATGTGATGCATTTGATTTTTCCTCTTTGTCTTTTGACCAATGTTTCCATACTTCCTAGCTTTGGGCCTCTTTCCTCTCACTATGTACAAGCAAAGTTAGCCTACACAGTCATCATGTACAGAGCGAGCTTGAGCTCCTCACTTATGCTTCAGTGTTCCTCTGTCATCCAAACCACTAATTTGGATGCAATTAAAATAACTACTTAGGAAACTATGAACAACTGGTCGACCTACCCAACTTATGACCTTGCCAACTACGCAATGGATAACTAATGGTTGTATTATATTATGTTTTCAAAATGAAGGGATTTAATGTGTTGTGTTCTTTTAACAAAAATAACTATGATAAGGAAAGGAGGTATGGCTTTCCTATATATAGGATTAATTTATGAAAATTGTTTGGTGAAGAACTGTGACCATATACAATGAAGTGATGCAAATATGATAACCACCTATCATGGTGAAGTATATATGAATAAACAAATATTCCTTATGACGCGACTTGATAGGATTAATATATGATAAGGATGTGACTTTGAAAGTTTGTTGAAGGGGTCATTCAGTAATGAGGACAACAAAAAGAGGTAGGGACAGGGTGAGCTCCTTTACCTGAAAATGATGTTACTGGCAAAATGACTAGGAAACAAAATTCAACGTGTTTGTCTAAGTCGCTAGGTCCTGACACTTTGAGTTAAGAATCAACTTCATTGAAATTTATGGGTTTGGAAGTAGTCTTATGGCTTGACCCAACATGACTAAAAATTACCAATCTGTATTTTGTTGAAAAGTGTATGTTGTTATTATTTCCACCTTGGAGGAGAGGATCGACAATTAGATTGAATTCTTACTCATACTGTGTCGTGCTAAAATATGATAGAGTGCCTAATTTTGTGACGATTAATGCGATATGTCTTGTAGTTAATTTGATATCCTGTGTCTTTCTAGATGACTACTAAGTGACGCAAATCTATGTAAGTATTGAAAATTATTGGGAAACATTAGTGGGTTTATATTAAGTAAAATTATTGTTGAAATATTGAGAAGGTGATGGAAACTTGTAAGGTGAAACATGAAATCAATGATGGTAGCATACCTAGTGCTTATGGACATGACCATTTGATGAAAATATAATAGAATGGAATGAAGGCCTGAATCTAAAAATAAAGAGAAACTAAGATTAAATGAATGAAAAAAAATTAACTTCAGGTTGAAGTTTCCTAAAGAGGGGGAGTATGTAATGCCCCATTTAGGGATAAGAAAAGTAATTAAATAAAATCATTATGTAATATAAATATATGATACGATTTGATACTAATGTATAATGGTTAGTGTCTCTGTGTAAACTGGCATGGAATGAATCCTGTATAAATACCTAATATCAAGGATATATATAGTCCCAATACTATGACCTAGGAGGACACAGTGGAAATACATAGACAATACTAATACTTATTCTAGAAGTTCGGGATGAAGTTTCTTGAAGTGTGCGTGTATGTAACACCCTATTTTTACCTTGAATTTTGAGATTTTTATGACTAATATTTGTATGGGATGAAGCCACAAAAAAATATTTCAAGGAATTGAAAAGAGCAATGCTATTAACTCCTCTTTTGTGCGCACTAGACTACACAAAGGACTTCATATTGTATCTGGCTACATCAGATCCCATGATTGGTGTGGTGTTGGTTCCAGAAGATGATGAGTCTCAAGAACACGTTATCTACTATTTGAATCGCACTTTCCTTGTCCCTAAATTTTGATATTCACATGTCAAGAAATTGGCTTTGATGGTAGTCTATGTCGTCCATGGGTTCAGACACTACATTCTACTAAGGACAACTACTCCCATAGAAGACGTAAATCCTTTTTAGTATGTTTTATCCTGGCGCATAATTTAGGGAAAATTGAATCAGTGGATTGTCCTTCTCCAAGAGTTTGACCTAGATTTTCAGTCCACTAAATCTAAGAAGTAACTAGTATTCGCGTAACTGATTTCAAAGTTCCAAACTGAAGAAAGCCTAGTGATAGAATATGAACCATTTTTGGATAGATGCATCTTCTTGATTTCCACCTCTGATGCTTGGTATGGGGATATCCTAATGTATCTTTAGGAATTCAAATGTACTATGACCTTCTTATGAGAAGATCAATGTAATTTAATAATAAATGAAAAAAAATACCTCATAATTGTTGATACTTTCAATAGTCAAGGGGTGGATTCCATCTTGCATCGATGGATCACCTATGAAGAAGTTGAGTTTTTCCTAAATGATTCTCACAGCATAACATGTGGGGGTCATATATCTGGGTTAGAAATGGACCAGAAGATATTATAGGCTGGTTATTTATGTCCGGCCATATTCAAATATTTTATGGAAGCAGTGAAATGTTGTCACCTGTGCCATCTTTACACCAGGAAAATGTAGTCACACCTTTCTCCTCTTTTCCCCATCATCGCGGTAGGGCCCTTCAATAAGTGGGGGGCTGATTTCATGACATGCAAACTAGTGTCTTCTAGGGGGAACAAGTATATCATCATCTTTGTTGGCTACTTCATGAAGTGGGAAGAGGCAATGCCTACGTTTAAAGTCAATGGTGAGACGATGACGTAGTTCATTTTCAATCAAATTATTGCTAGGTTCCATATTTTGAAAAAGATTGTCACTGACCATGGAAGTCACTTGAAGAACAAGATGATGATTGAATTGATCGCCATGTTAGCTTTTAGGTAAGACCATTCATCTTACTTCTACCTGGAAGTGAAAGAATAAGTAGAGGAATTCTAAGACCTTGAAAACGTATGATGAATGCAAGTAGGTCAAATTGACATATCATGTTGTATATAGGTAATTGGGAATACAAAAAAATTCTAATACTACCACATGGTTTTCACTCTTCCAGCTCGTTCATGGGGTGGAAGCAGTCATGCCTTTTTAATGTGAGATACCATGAAAATTTCCATTGATGTACTTGTGAACACTATAGAGATTGAGGAACGTTTTCTAAATTTAGAGAATCAATATGAGCAGTGTAGATATGTGCTTGCGGAAAAAAAAGCACACAAAAATTAGGTAAAAAACCAATATGACAAGGCTGTAAAACCTAGGGTTTTCTCTTAGGGAGAACTTGTCCTAATCTAGGATCAAGATAAGGAACCCTTGGGGGTAGGAAAATTTAAATATATGTGGTTAGGCCTGTACATTGTGTCAAACATTCTGAAGAATGGAACATATAGATTAATTTATTATGATGGTAATAAGTTGTTGAATCCCCAAAATGGGATCTACTTGAAAAATTATTTTGCCTAGGCACTATGCTTTTTCATGTATTATACTTGTATAATTATGTAAATGGTTGTAAGTGGTTAGTGTTTATTATGTAGTCTAGTGTTGTTTCATATTTTTATGGACTGGTTCATAGGGTCCATTGATGGTGCCATCCTTCACACTTGTAATCTAGCTTCAACTTCTTAGGTTATTTATGCACCCCGAGGAAAACTGGTTTCCTTAGGAGGCACCTTCTTGGGTCTTGTAACTAACAATGTAGCTGAGTACAATGTTTTCATTGAGATTCTTTGGGATGTTATTTCACATGGTATAACCTATCTGGAAGGTATACTTGACTCCTAGTTAGTATTTTCTTAGCTCAATAGGGCCTACCAGGTGAGACACCCTACTGTTCTCACGAGGACTTCACTTAGTGAACCTCTTACATAGCACGTACGATCATGGGATATTAAATAACACCCTTAATTTCCATAAATATTGAACCAAACTCTTTTTGTTGAAACCCCCTCCCAATACTTAAAACCTCCTACCCACCCATTTTTATACCTCAATCCTTATAAACCACCCTACCCACCCCCACCTTAAACCCCTCATCCCCCCCAATACCTACAATATATTGGTTCAATTTTTGATAATTCTAAAACCCACAATATGAACTAACATGATAGGATATTGGTCAACAAGTGAAGACCCCATGATTGTTCTATGTCATTTTTTATGAATTGGGTTACTTGAAAGGAATTTTGAAGATATTTCATATAATCACGTTCCAAGAAATCAAAATACTATTACTAATGCATTTGAAAATTATATATGTGTTTGTGTGTCCATATACATTGAGTTTGATTTGAAGATACTTTCAATAAGTAGGTCCAAAATAAAAAATGGTATCTTAATCATCATGTGCTAAACAACTACGGATGCACCTTAGTCTAATCGGTTGCAGCTACCTCCACTTCCTCTAAATAACATAAATCATATGGGTACACCTTCCGAAGAAGGTGTAAGCAAGATGGAGGTACTCCTATGACATGCTCCTACATGTCCATTGTAATTCTCTCCATCCTCAATGTTGGTACATTATCGGTCATCTTGTCCAGCTTCCCCTCCATAATGTGAAGCATGGCTTCATTTCCATGAACCTCTACTAGTTTCATGAAGGTCCCCGTATGTCCATCTAGTCGAACAGTCCCAATATCTACATATCATTAAAATATGTTTCAGAATTGAGTACATATTGTTGGAGTATCGGTACAACAACATGGTATAATCGATGCACCTATGGGAATTTCCTAGTGATAGGGTCTTGTGCTATGTTTCCAATGTTCATCAACATCTGTAGGTTTTCATGTAAAAACAAACCTTACATGGTATCAGAGCATAGGTCTCACATTCAATTCCCATGAACTACGTCAAAGGAGGGGTGTTGGAGTATTGGTAGAGCTGCATGGTATAACCAATGCACCTCTGGGAATTTCCTAGTGATAGGGACCTGTGTTGGGTTCCAAATGTTCATCAACATGTGCGGGTTTTGGTTTAACAAAAAACCTTACATGTATGTATCTAAAACATTATGAACAAAAATTTATAAAATCTAAATATTAAAAAAACTAAAAGACTTACCCATGCCTCCCCATGCTTCCTCGAGAGGGAGAGCTAGCTTTGGATCACCATGAAAGTCCAAGACTGCATATGCAAAATGTTCAGTGCAGGAACCTATCAGATCCAACATGAATAAAATTTATTATCATAACCACTTTGGACTCCACTACCACCAGCCTGTAAGAGGAATATATCTCCCCACCTCTTAACTCAAGGATCACGGGGAGAGATGGGTACAAGTGTCACTGTAGGCCTCAGTGTAAGTACTCTCCAAGAAGAAGAATGCCACTAAAATAATCCCGTAACCAAATTTCTTCTTCCTCCCTCTCCTGCAATCTGAGAGTTGTTTCTTCATGATTGGGACCAATCCTGAAAACTAGTCATACATCACACACCGAAGACACTCCACTTGTATGTCCATATGATTCCACACAACCAAGTGCAGAGTGAATGAATCCTCCACTCTAACAATAGTGCTCATGATTTTTGATATAGGGTTAATCACCATATTTGCTTACAAATTTCTGTTTATGTTTGCATACAAAACCATGATATGAACTCTACCATGAATTCATAAACCATATTGCAAACCAAATACAAGAACAAACAAGCAAACCAACACACCATACCAAATAATTAACCCAACTCAATTCATGACGCTGAGTAAGCCTTAAAATTTACCAAATTTACACTAATTTCAATCAATTCTATATTCTTTGAGGACATAAGTCCCTAACAACTTCAAATGTGGGAAGTACTTGGGATTTTCCCAGAAAATCATTGTGAGGAGTACCATAGGAACCCCAAAGTAGCTGGCTGCTGAGAGGAATTGCCAAGCAAAATGGGCAATGACCTTTTTTGATTGAGTAGAAGCACCCATGAGGAACAAGCCAAGCACTGTCTTCTGGTAGTCTTGGTGGCTAAGAGAACACCTTCAGATAATAGGAAGCCATTGAAACCGGGGTCCAAATATCATACCCACCAGTTTCATACACCAAAGCGAACACAATTGATCCTCCACGATCTTCCTAACTCCTAAGAGGTGAACCACTACCATTTGTAACACTCAGTCGGCACCATCGTAGCTGCTCTTAGCAATCTCCCACACCATCAGAGGGCCACATGGACTCTGATTCAGATTTAGACCCATATCAGTCTGAACTAGACCTCCACACCGCACCATCTAGCTCCATGTATACTGCAAACCCGGATCCATTTTCCGGCCTAACCTTAGCAAGTGGACCCATGTCCACATCACAACCTGTCACCCACAATGTGGTAAGTGATCCAAGAACAGTCATGTAGACTATCATTAGACAATTCCCACCACCAATAGTGACCAACCAAGCTATCCCAATGCTAATACATGGGGGCATTGGACCCTCCACACACATTATCCCCCGTGCCACATAGGGGGGCAGTGCATCGACCACCCACATTTCCCCTACTGCCATGCATGGGGGAAATGCCCTCGATACCCACACCATCCCACCCACAACACTTTCAAGAATTGGCCCATCTGCCATGGTGCCACCATAAGCACCCCCAGCCATGCAAATGCATTATGCACCTGCAAACCCAACCCCCATTGTGGCCCCATCCCACATCAACTTGGGGTCAAATATTCCCTTCATGGCTCATCTAAACTTTCCTGACTTGGCTATATTAACAAATGATCCCATCTAACACCAAGATTTCTGGCCACCTGTGCCAATGAAGCTACCATCAGACATCCCAAAGTTTGAGGAAAAAGCCGGGGAATGTCCCCAAAATCATATAATGACATTCCATCTATGGTTCTCATCCAATAGCATTATAGAAGTCTCTATCAGGCTGAGGCTGTTCCAATGCACCCTTACAGGTGTCACAGCCAAATGGTACATTGAGCTGCCACAATCCAAGTACCCCAAATTCAACTCCCCAGCCTTCATGTTCCTACAGTATTTCCAACTCCTCGTCAGATATGACGAGGGGTTAGAGATCCTGCTATCCTGTCACCAAAACATTGCCACTCCCATCACTAATCATATCCATGAGTGGTGGCGGTGCCGTAGCTTGTGTAAGATCCAACTTGACGACAATATCTTCTTGGATTGGTTCCTCAAGGCTTTGCTCCCTCCCATCGCAAAGGAAATCACATCTGAATGTCCCCAATCTAAAGAAGAGGCCATATTGAAGGCCCAACAATTTGATCTCATTTGTGCCCAGTCGAGATACTTGTATACTGTCATCCTGGATGCTCCCTGTCCGAGCACCTCCAACCGCGACACACTGGGGGTATCCCACACAGTAGATGGCATCATAGGGTTAGTCTTCCAACAACCATAGCCTCGATCGACACCACCTGCCATAGCACCACAACCAAGCAACACTGCTAATGTTGCTTACCAAAACCAAGCTCCGGACTATGCTAGAATGATGTCTCAATCCGGAGCAACAACCTCTTATGCACAACCTACACCACTCCAGCAGCCTCAGGCCATGGCTTGGACAACACAACAGTATGTGGGGCAAATTCCCACATTCGTGGCACCACCACCCCCACAAATATACTATGCACCACCAATGTAACAAGTTCAAGCCCCTGCCCCTGCCCTCACTCCACCTGCTCCGTTGGGACAAGCATTCAGACAACAAAACCATCCCAACCAGGCTGCCCCCAATAATCAATAAGGGTAAGCTAGAAACAACCAGCCCTGCAACCAAGGCAATAACCAACCGTAGGGAGGCGGTCAGCAACCAAACCCTCCCAATAATGCCGCAGCTAATCGGCTAGCCTAGAACCCCTCACGAAAAAATGCACCAAGACACAATGCTCCATTGTGCACAAACCAACCTTGTACACTATGTGATTTTTATGGGCATTACACATTTGAGTGTCCCCTCATGGTTCCCACTAAGAAGGCCATTCAAAATGAGGCCCAACAGGCCACCAATACCTCCACTGAAGCCCAACCCAACCAGGAACCATAAGGACCTCCTCCCATGGTGCTTCAAAACCCACTACCAGTCCAAGGACTAGTGGAAACCACTCCCCCTCCCCAAGCCAATCCTAATGCTCCAGGGGCACCTCCCATGGCCGAAACAGGTGTTCACCACCTGATGACCATGACCACTGAAGAGGTCAACTTACAGACTAGACAAAATTAGTATGGTACCACCACCGAACCCGCCGACTCATCCACAACATCCACGTCTAAGAAAACCAACCTACCTCTCCAGTTACCCCCATTCCCACACCCCCCTATACGCAGAATTGCCAATAATGCCACAGCTAGAGCTGCAGTCAGCTATAGCATTGTGGATGATTTGGCCCAAACGCGAACCGCCAAGTTTGCTCTTGATGTACTTAAAATGTTCCCAACATAGTGGAAAGCCTTACTAGCCGCTCTAGGGGTAGTAGACCCCTCCAATTCCAAGCTAATCACATTGGACACAAAAAATAGAGAGCCACGCATGCCCTCCACTATCGCCTTCCAAATCTCGGTATCCATCCAGAACTTGGTTGTGCACCGATACATAGTGGATGAGGGGGCATCCATGTGTTTCATGTCTACCTTGGTTTGGAAGAATCTTGGATCACCGATTCTGCAACCATCCTCCATGACTCTATGGGATTATGATGGACACCCCACTAAATCCCAAGGAATCCTCCCCCATGTTCCCATCACGTTAGCCGAGAATACAGTCATGATCGACATCGAGGTCATCAACGCTCAACTGGATTACAGCCTTTTCCTTGTAAGGAGTTACATGTATTCCATGTGATCCATTGTGTCAACTGTATTTTGCCTCATGATGTCCCCCCATGAAGGGAAGATTGTGATATTTGACCAGCTCACCTACCACGATCCTCAAGGGTTAACAACGCCTTCCAGTGTTATCCCTACCATCACCACCATTGAGCCATGGGGGGTGACCGAACATGCAAATGTCATCCTTGCAACCAATATTGTGGTTGAAAACACACCAGCCTCCCCACTGTTGAATGTGGGCCCTAGGTTGTTTACTAATCCCACCATGATGACTCCTTTCGCATTAGTGTCACCTCCAACGACACAAAAGCAAACTGTGGACTTGTGCATGGTCTCATCAAGCACTGATACACCCAAACATCAATCGTAGCCACAGCCCCAACCATAACCACAACATCGTCCGTATCTGCAACATGAACAATAACCACATCATCACCCACAGCAGCAGCATTATGCATAGCCGCAACCACAACCTCACCCCCACATGCAACCAGCTGGGAGTTATGTGGGCTCATCTCCAGTCCATATAATTCCCTTCCTTTTTCCCCCACCTGGTGTCATGAGCAAGCCGGTCATGGCCACCTTAAGCCTACCTAACCTTACATTTGGGATCCCAGTGTGGTATCTGGATCCACCAGCTCAACCAACAATGCCCTAAGTTGTGTTAACTCCGGCGCAACCTATTGCGGTTGAGTCTCACCCCCCACCTAGTCCACATAAGCCAACCACCTCACTCACACTTGCACCACCAAAACCCAAAAGGGATAGGGGAAAGAACACCAAAGACACCGAAAAACCATGACAAGTCCCACCTTGTTCCATCTGCGAACAACAGGGCCATCCAAGTTAGAATTTCCCTAAAATCCCAATGATCTGTGCGCATCTGGATGCCATGGATACAAACAAAAACATCCCCATGGTTGAAATCTCACCGTGCCACTAGTAAATAACAAGGAATTAAGGACAAACCATGCTTGCACCCTTTGCATCCTGTATGGACATTACTCCCACCATTGCCAAGGCTTGACCAAATTTTGAATGGCTCTCGTTGACCTCCATCACCATTCCCTTGAGTATAAGATCATCTTGATCAAATAAGTTCACCCACCACCTCCTCCTTCAGATACCATGTCCATTTACATGATCTCCAGTTCTATAGACCCTCTTGTCTCCACCATCATTGACGGTCCATCAAACCTATCTCTTCCATTGTTTCCCTAGCCACCACCGCAACCTCAGTTGCAACCTCAACCTCAGTTACTAGGGAAACAGTGGGGTTCATTGCCACTCAACATTATCCTTATCCTTTTCCTTTTACCTTTTCTCTTCCTACCATCCGATATCATGAGTAAGTCTGTATTAGAAACCTACAATCGACAAGATTTCACATTGGGAGATCCTGTGTGGTACCTTAAACAACCTACCCTACCTATGAGGCCCCAGCATGTGTTGACTCATGTCCAACCAATTGAGATGATGTTTCACCCACCTCTAGGTCCATCAAAGAATCCTTCTGTCTCCAGGCCTGCCCCTCTTCCTCCAATAGAGACTGGGGGAAAGGCCACAAATGCCACAACTAGTACCATCTACATGGTCTCTAGCACCAGTTTCCCTTCCCTCTCATCGGTCATGGAAGATCCACTTGATCTATACTGGCACCACTTACATGATGATGGAGAGTTCTGTAAGACCACCTCTGGTTTTACCCCATTTCCTTTAAACCATAGTGTGGAATCAATTCTTTCCATAAAAGAACATATTCCATCACCTAGCCTTGCCAATGACCTTCGTCTCAGCAAAGAGGCATACACCCTTATTGAGTCTGATTGACAACTCTTGGAGAACCCCTGCAATGGGATCTACCTCAAGATATTTTATGCTTAACATCACCAATGAGTCGCTTCATTTTCTTTTCTTTTTTTTCAACGTTTTTCACCACAAATCAGGGGCAACACCATTAGCTGCTACATCAAAAGCCACTCGGAACCTGTTCGAGACACCTCTCACACCTTTGGGCTCAAATTCATATCTCTTTATGAGACCATTGTCTCATGTTTAATAAGTTAATTTTAGGACCATTTCCCACAATTCTCCTTGACTCACAAGCCATGACATGATGATGTGAGTGTCTATGGATGAATACTTGTATCACACTTCCCGACCGCTACTCATGCAAGCTGTCGGGCCGCTGCCCGTTAAGGATTGTACCATAATTTTTATTTTTGTATTTATAATTGTCTTTTTCGCCACACCTTACGTGGACATCTGGACCATCATCCACAAAACCCTTTGTTTTTCTTCCATTTATTTGACATAGAAGTGTCCTCGGGCCGCTACCCATTAATAACTGTAATTTTAGCGTTTATTTTGTATTTTTCACACATAGTTGTCTTTTCCATTCACCACACCTTACGCAGACTTCTGGACCACTGTCCACAAAATGATTTCATTTCTTTCACGTATTTGGCATATAAATTCCCCTGTACTTGTACTTACATCACATGTGTTCATGTCCATCCACATTAACACACACACACACTCTCCTGACCTCTGTCCAAGAGCCACCTCGGTTTGCATGCCTCTGTCGCACCGTCTCGCAGGCCTCTCCTGTGATCTATCCCATGCATGTGTTGGTATGTTTGAGAGCCTTCTGGTCCATCCATATTGTGCAAATGACCTTTGGACCTCTGTCCACCATCCCAACATGGGGCACTGCCCATGCCATGGCAGTCGGTTGACCACATTGGAGTTTCATTTAAGCTCTTTTTTGACTCCTTAAAACAATGAAAAGATTTTCGAGCGCAGCTACTTCCTTTCCTACTCTCTAAAGTATAGGAAATGGTGTCTACATTGTCTCATTTACCTCCTTTTGTGGACCATGTAGAACATTTCATGAAAAGGACCTCCTTGGCACATTCAAGCCAATACCGTTCCCCTCTGCATACTTTTGTGCTTTCTCAGGCAGAGGGGCCACACTTTACAAAAAATCTCACCACCGGTTGTCATTAAGCTCTTTTCTAGCCATCTCAACAAGAAAATATCACTGATCAAACTTGGTTTTGTACATCCTCATAAAATTATTTGAATGACCGTCCAGTCAGTATAGGTTTAACCTTTTCTAACCTAAGTGGACTACCAATAGTAAATAAGTCTCTCATCCCTTCCAGTATGGGCGAGCTCTCCTATGTATACTTTTATTCTTTTTTTGGCACAGGAGACTACCAAGGAAAAATATCCCCCATTGGATTCTTCTTTGTGCTTTCAAACTGTCTAAAATTGAAAGCACCATTGAGAACTTACCTTCTTAGGCTCGCCAAAAATCCATGATATCATACCATAATAGTGTCCCTAGACACCACCCCCCAGAAAATAGTTTGGTAGCATTCCCACATTGGGTCACCTTTGTTCAGAGTACTCTGCAATGTGTCTTCCTTGGATCCCATCAGTATCAAAAGTGTCCACCTCCTCCAAGTATTTCCCATCTACAGCAACATTCCCGGTATTATAGCTATGATCCCATTCCCATGAGTTAAGTTTCATTTGCTACCTGGCCCGGCCTACCATCATACTATGAACAAAGGAAGTTTGAGTCTCCCACTCCCCTCTTTCCCTTGTTCAATTTTTTCCCTTCCCTCCCCTCCCTCCCAATTCAGTGATTCAGTCCGTAGATTGCTTCACATCTTTCAGTTATCCCTCATGCTCCTGGTCAAGGAAACATCATTTCCTTGACTAGGGGTATGTCTCCCTCTATTGACACCAACATACATATTCTAGAGGATAGACCCGAAGGTCCCTATCCCTTGGTTTCATTAACATCATTGATGAGTTCCTTGGACCACTTAAGAGGAATCCTTAGTGCCTCTTGGGATGGTTGTTTCTCACGTGCTTGACTTCAACTCCATCATCGCACCATTGAGATTCGTATAGGGTTTGTTCCACACAGTACTTAGTCGAAGACCCCAGATGTCACCCGACTCTAGCACATTGGTAAGTCCACTCGAGGGACCCAAACAGGTTATGTCCCTTGTGATTTTCAAGTTGCGTTGGAGACAGTGTTCAGAAGCCCTAGCAGTGCTTTGATATACCTTCATGATTGATGCAGCATACTGGTACCATAGAGACTTTGACTCTCAATCAGCGAGTTCATACAGATATGTACCATTCCAGATCCAGCAGATTGTCAGTCACGAATATGTAGCATTCCATGAGAATGCCATGGGTCCAATGTACTAGATCAGTATTGTATTCATCCTCACATGAGAGGTGACCATCATTGTAAAAACAATTGTATATGATTGGCTCTTGTATTTTAGAGCATAGATCAAATGATTCTTTTGACATTGTCACGAGCATGGGAATGCCCACCTCGTCCATATACATGTCACACATTTATTGTATCTCACCCATTGATGGGAACCAAATTAATACAAAATCAAAAGCCACCACGCCCCAACCCCGGAAGCACCACCTCTCGACAGCAAATCCTATGATGTCCATCAGCCACACGTTGAGCTCCTACCCTGACACATCAGGGGGCAATCTTTTAACCCAAAAATTCCCTGCATATCTCTCTATGGCCTACCCCACCCAAGGACACCACCTCACAACACTCATTTCACTCCATAAGACCTTCCATTTGACCCCCACACTTCCAAAAGAGCCCAAGGATGAAGAAAAGGACTAAAAACCCCCAAAAGAGCCCAAAATAGACCCCTAAGAGCTAAAGCCCTAAAAAAGGGGCTAAAACCCTTAAAGGGGCTAACGTTAGGGAGGAAGGGGATAAAGGCCCAAAAAAGGGGCTAAAGCCTTGACCAAGGTCTTAAAACCCTAAAACCCCTTGGAAAAACTATATAAGGAGGGTGCGGGGTCACTCTCAAAACAATCCTCACTTGCCTATTGTTATGATGCCCATGCATGCTTTGAGACCTCTTGCTCTCAAACCACACACTCTCCCTCTCCTCCATCTCCATTTCTCCAAGCCATTGCTTCCCAACCAAGAGAGAGGTGATCCCATGAGCTATAGCATGGTGGCCCATTTCCATCTAAGTGAGGTATAATCTATGTTTATGCTTGTTTTATTTGTTTTTACTTTCTAACCCTCATCTCTATTTGCAAGTTTTTCATTAAATTTGTTTGCATGTTTTCTCCATTGTAGCTTAGGTTGATTTTGCATGTTTTGGAGGCGGAACCCTAACCCACTGTGTGCAGAGGGGTTCAACAATGCTCCATCATATCCTCTTCTTTATTTTCCTATCATTAGTTATTAGATTCAGTTTACTATTGTATCCATTTGCGTAGATTAGCTTAGTTTCAATTCACAGCTCTGTTTAAGTCATTTTACATTCCATTTTTTACTGTTTTCTAAGGGTAGGAACCTACCCTTGTGCCTTATAGGAACAAGGGAGCCATTCTTACCCCTGTAGTGAGGATAAATTCTCACTACATCCTCGATGAGACAAACCCATGATGAAATATATATCCTCTATGGTAAGCTCCAAGGTTTCTCCTTGGAGGTCAAACACACCAAGATTGTGGTCCCATAAGTGTTCCAATGTCTCTAATAATCGAACATGGGCTCTCATGTTTGATGTGCAGTAGAATTTGAGCAAACCACACCTCTGTAAAATATGTAATGTCTTGGGATATCCCATAGGAAGTCAATCCATGTCCTCATGGCCTCTTTCACACCACTCTAGAACCATTTTTAGCTTCCCAATAAACAATTTCACCATTATATTTTACATAAAACATTATCTATACAGTATTCGTGACTCTCTATTGTAAACAGGGCAATCCATTCGCGGGTTTCTCACTGTCAAACTATGGTTATATCCCAAAATCATGACTTTATAATGGGATACCCACAATTTCTATGAATTTCCCTTAAGGCAGGCTAAAAAACTAAATAATACATGAAATTTAAAAATAAAAAACATGAAAATGAAGTAGAGGGAGTTATGAATTACCTGCACTTTGCGGAATGAAGATCCATCCACTGGATTTCCTTCACTGATCATTTGAAGTAGAGAGGTAAAATTTCCCAAATATGGTAAAAGAACAAATGTTATGTTTTTCACTCTGTTTTCAAATATTTATAGTAAAAATAAAAATTACCTACTTTTGAATAGTTGAAGTTATTTTTTGTCATATGAAGTAATACTATTTGTCTTTTCCTAAGTTTTACCAGTTCTGTATTAATTGGAGTATTATTTCCTTTGCATTTAGGGTAGGATTTGGTCCTCTTCGCATGCTTTACACTTATAACTTATCCCCTGATGAACTTTAGGATCTTATTTTCATGCATGGCCTGTGATGTATAAGCACTCCCTACCTTGCAAACATTGTTGTTCTTACATGTTTAGGGCCTCCTTTACATGGGTAACCCTAGTTAGAATACTCTTTGTCATTTATGGTACCCATTCTACATTTGTGCTAGGTTGTAGGAGCTTTTGTAGTTGTTTTTCACACCAAAATGAGCCTCATTTTGCATCTCTTACTGAGATACCCTTTATTATAATGATCTCGCCCTATGGAGTTATCTTTAAGTGATGCTCTGACTCCTTAAATATGACTGGATAGACAATTTACTTGATCTTTCAGACTTGTTAAAGTAATTGAAGATTCATCCACATCGGTGATAGTTTATCCCTTTTATCGGACCATGTGGATTACTTACGAAAAAGGAATACTCTATTTTCTTCGGAATCTAGAACAATATCTTAAGGTATAGATTTCTCTCTTTTCTATATAAATAGAGGGGATGAGTAGATGATAGGGGAAGCAAGTTAGAAGAGCAATTTTATGCCAGATAAATCCATTGGAAAGAGAAGCAAGAGAACTTCATTTCTCGGTCAGCAGAGAGGCTTGTCTCAAACAGGGTTGTAATGTTCCCTGCAACTTATGAATAAAGAGTGTTTTCTCCCATACTATATGTGCACATGTTG
>LPNX010867549.1:26578-61536 GCA_001517045.1 Pseudotsuga menziesii
GTTGCATCCAATTATTTTATACAACATCCATTTTTCTATATTTAACATCTTTTTTTTGCATATCCCTCTCTCCTTCATTCCATTCAAGCACGGGCTTGAGGATTTCTCTCTCCTTTCAAAATTCAAACTTTTTTCTTGGTTATTGTTTCTTTATGCTTAATAAAAATACATACATCAATATGATATTTGAAAAATGATTTCAATTATTCATATATATCATATCTAGGTTCCTTTTAAAATCCTCATCTCGAACTATATTCGAAGTACTCTCTCAAAGTATCCTTTTCAATGAAAAAATTCACAATTTTCGAGCATTTCCAGTGGTGTAAATTATGTATTTTGTTTTGAATCATTTGTTACATTATAAAATATTTTTATCTATATTTTTTATCATGTTTTAAGAAATATATAAGTACATACTACTCAAAAATCAAGTTTTGGGTCACCAAGGACACCAAAAAGTCCTTCCTTCATCCCTCTTATATCCCAAAAATTTTGTAATCCTTTCGATCCTTTTTCAAGGATAAACGTGAATTTTAAATAGGATTTTAATCACATTTTAAATTTCAATAATAAATAAATAAAGTGGGATAAACAATGCCCTCCCTCCATCCCCCCTAAGGGGATTCACAGTCTCCTTTTTGGTTTGTTTTTTAGTAACAAACACATGCACACAATCCTCCTAGAAAGGATGAATAAATTGATTAGTTTGTTTTTATTTTATCTTATAATAAAGTGATAATCTCATACTCAAATCATTGCCACAAAGTATTCTCTTGCCAACAACCAAAAGTTTTGTCGATTATTTGTGGATGACCAGAAAGTGAAACATAGTTTGTGGTTTCAATTTGTAATTAGTTTACTTGTTTTTAAAAATCACATTTTCTTTATTAAATTAGAACATACATTTTTTCGTGAACCTCGTGTATTCTCTTTCCCGTTGCGGAATTTTCGTGGTCGTTGGGAAATCAAAAGAGATTTGCGACTCTTTCTAAATTCCACACATTAATTTAATAATCCATTAATAAAACAAACTCCCCCCAAAAAAATTATGAATATCTGATATAGTGGCATTTGAAAATCATGGGAAATGATTCAGAGGAAGCTGGAACCACTAAATAGTGACCTCTAGATACCGTTAATCTACACTCTTGTTGTAGTGTTTGACAACTCTCAGAGACTCTGATTTAGCCCACATTTCTGAGTGAAGAACCACTTTCAACATATTCCAGACATGTTCTCATTAGTTTTAGTATATCGATAATCCCCTTTCCATATCTCAATTCATATTTTAATACTTAAAACTTACCAAGACACATTGCAAAACATTTCAATTTTAACAACATAATTTCTTTACTTTGACTCCATTGGCACTAATCTAATTTTCAACATTTCAATTTTTATTATGTATTAAAGTTATGCTGGTGAAATATTTATTTAAATTTGCAAACAATATTGTCTCAGTATTTTACTTCAAAAAATCCTAAAAAACTTACTTCCATTTTTAACGACTAAAACATAAGATCCTTAGTGAACTCTTTCTTAGGGACCACCCCCAGTGGATTTGTTAGGAATTTTTCCTAAACAGAGGAGTCAAGATCAAGTGACAGTACTTGAATCAAGACTTTCCCCCAAGAACACAACTAGCATATTGAATATTTTTATTCCACTTAAGCCCCAGGTGTGTGAAATTTGGCAACAGTCCCATCAAAATGTTCACAAGCAAAATTGTCCTTAGCATATTCTACTTCTAATATAGCTTTCAATCTTATGCAACATCCATTAGAGAAATAGAGGGCCTTCTAGATAAGGCATTTTCTACCACACTATTATTTCCCTACGTATATTCAATATCAAATTCAAATGCTTAAACCTTACTCACCCACTTTTGTTTCCTTTCATTTAGATCTTTTTGAGTGAGGAAGTATCTGATGCTATTATGGTCAGTTTTGACCACAAGATTGTTTCCCTCCAAGTATTTTCTAAACTTTATCAAATCATGCATGATGGATAAAATTTATTTTTCATAGAATAAATATTCTCATGTGGTTGTTTGTCATGCATGAATGAATTCCCTCCCCATACATATCACAATCCAAGAAAAATGGTTTAGAAAAATTAGGTAATGCAAGAATAGGACAATTAATAATTACCTCTTTCATTCTTTGGAAATCCTTTTCATCATCTTCATTCCATTGGAAAACATATTTCTTTGTCAAATCAGTGAGAGGTGAAGTGATTTGGGATTACCTCCTCACAAATTTCCTATAGTAGGTACAAATCCTAATGAATCCACTCAATTCAGTGAAATTTTTGGGATGTGTCCATTCAATAATGGAATTTATTTTCTCTATTTCCACCTTCACACCATATTGACCAATGATTTGTACAAGATACAAAATTTCTATCAAATGAAGCTCACATTTTGACATCTTAGTAAACAAATATTGATCATGCAGAATTTTCAAGACAATTTTGAATTGATGCAAGTGCTTCTTCCATGTCTTACTATAAATAAGAATATCATCAAAGAAAACTAGTAAAAAATTACTAAGTTTCTTGTGGAAGATAGTGTTCATGCATGATTGAAATGTGGAAGGATAATTTTTCAATCCAAAATGCATGGCAAGGAACTCAAAGTGATGATAGTGACATCTAAAAGTATTCTTTGGGATGCCTTCCTCCCTCATTTGAATTCGATGATAACAAGATCTAAGGTCAATATTTGAGAAGAACTTGACTCCATGGAGATCATCCATGAGTTCATCAATCCTTGGGATGAGATATCTATTTTTCATTGTCTTCTTGTTAAATGCTCTAATTTCAATGCACATTCTTAAGGTTACATTAATTTTCTTCACCATGACAACTAAAAAAGCATAAGTGCTTGTACTAGGTCTGATGTGACGCAATTCCAAGAGTTACTTAATGGACTCAATCTCACATTGAATCCTTTTGGGGATTCTATAGTGCTGCATTTTGATAGGTTTTCCCTATCTATAATCCAATGGTATGCTCCACGCTTCTGTTAGGTGGAATTACTAGAGGAAAGTATCCCAAAACCTTCTCATACTTACCCAATAATTGATTTATCTCCTTTGGAGTTTTTTGGAACCTTTAAGTGATGCATGGAAAAGGTGATCAAACATTCAACATCCCATTCAATGTACCCATTCCTAAGGTAGACCTCATACTGTGAGAAGACACCACTTGGTGAGGGTAACTGTGCATTCCTCTCAACAAGATAGTTTTCCCTTCCAAAGTTTTGAACCTCATTTCAAGGACTTGATAATTCATTGTAGTCTCCCCTATAGAATATAATCATTGGACTCCCAAAATCAAATTTGCATCGGCCACATTCACTACATAGAAATCATCAGTAATAGTGTGATTTCCTTTAGTTACTTGGAGCTTTAGAATCCATTTGGTACAACCCATAGAATTGTTACCTAGAATGATGACTGTGAAGCCATAAAAAATTTCAGCATGTAGATTTATTCTTCTCATCAAGTTTGCATCTATGAATTTATGAGTTTCTCCTCCATCAACTAGAATTGTAACATTTTGGCCTTGTATATTACCCTTGAGTCTTTTTGAAGCCCCAATTGTGTATGTGGATGATAAGGGTGTTTAATGCTTACAACACATGAAGAAAACCCACCCAAAAGCTTCAAACAATCTCACATAGGTATGCTCTATCCTCAAGTTGTTTCATATGGTAATCCCCCACGAATAATTTTGTAGCCTCCACTAGATTATGGATAAATTTGATCCAGAGTGGATTTTTTTTCCAAAATGGAAAACAAAGCGATGAGAAAAGAAAAGGGAAAACTTAAACCTAACTAGGAATTATATGAACTTAATATAAATATCAACTACTTTGAAAAGGTGTTGAAGGATTACAGATTGTCTTGAGTTATGTGAAGAACAAGCAATTCATCATATTGACAAAAATGTAAATAAGATAAAAATGTACTTACTGAAATTACAATTGTTTAAAGAAAATCAAATAACAGTAAATCAGTATTAAACCATTCAAGATAACCTGCAAGTTCTCAAGTTAGTTGAAAAACCAACTTATAAGCTATAAAACTTTTACTGCTAAACCATTTGCAGAAATAGATAAAGATAGTTCATAGAAGAAATTTCATGAAGCTTTATCAATGCATTAATAATTAACAGAGATAAATCGGAGTTAAATAAACACATTAGTCAATTACAAAGGAATCACAGTCCAATCTGATCATTTGGAACAACAAAACTAAAACTTGTCAAATAAATTTGATAGATCAAGTACAAGAGTAAGAATTGCAACACTGTATTTATTAAAAATTGTATGTAACAAATTAAACAAAACCTTGGCAAAAATTCAAGTCTTCTTTGATCCCTTGTATCAGTCTCCCTTTTCCAAAAAGTCAAAATTTCAAGAGTCCTCAATACATTAGAGATCACTCACTTAAATAATTATTACAAACAATAGAATTCCCCCTAAAGGGGGTCAAAAACCTGAGCAAGGATAATATCTTAAGAAATATTTCCACACCATCCAAATACGTAGCAGCTCCTCGATGTCGAGATAAGTGGCCGATTCTATACCAAGTTGAGAATTACAATTATAATCTTCAACCTCATTCTTAGCCAACTTATGCCAAATTCAGATGTAGACATGGATCTTGATTTGTACTGCAAATGGTTGTTTGATTAACTGCTCTACATCATGTATGCTGATTTGGTCAAGTTCCTTGATTTTCTCCTCTTGGTCACCCCTTCATTTCTCTACTTGTTCGATCATCAGTCCATGGGTACATGCCTTTTCGTTAAGAACCATGGTAGGAAAAGATAATTCCATCATGATATTATCAACTGCATACCATCTTCTGTTGTAGATAGCCCGAGCTTTCTTTATGGCTTCAACCATTGTATCATCCAAGTCTTCCCAAGATCTCAAAATAGTTCTGGATCTTTTAAACTAAAAAGTGGTGAGAAGAGTGATATTATCAGGCTTTTCCTTCATGTACCTCTGCCATTCCATGACCTTATCATAAGATTTCGAGGCTTGTTGTCTTTTCTCAATTAAGTCTTCCATAACAATAGACATCTTGTAAAACACCATGTGAGATTCAAATATATCAGCTAGAATTTTAAATAACTCACATACCAAATCATAGTGTTCCCTGTTAGTTTTGATGGAAAGCTCTTTAAATTCTTCTTGGGAGAAATTGGAAAATGAGGATGAAGTTGCTCTTCCAGTTGCATATTCATTTTACTTTTCTAATATTGAAACCTTTTGAACCAAAGTGACATTATCATTCTTTTCCTTTTGCAACTCTTCACTGAGAGTAATATTCTTCACTTGAAGTTCATCCTTCTTGGCATCATGTTGTTTCTTGAGCTGCTCTAGTGCTTCTTTCAAACTGACAATTTTTGCCTTTTGTTTATCAAACTCTCTTATTAAAGAATTGATAGCATCCATATTGGCACCTATGAAAGCTTCTAGAACAGAAGCTGGATTTGTAGCATAGGCTTGTGGGTCACTTGATTCATGTGTCCATAAAACTTCATTTACCATTAACACATCCATATCATTATGATCTCTACCTCTCTTCTTGCCCTGCTTCACCACTAATATATAATATTTTCTATATCTATATTCACCCAAGGATACCATAAAGTCTTCATTGAACTCATCTCTGACCTCATCAGAAGGGGGTATGCTAATTCATGTGGATATCAAAGATGAAGTTTGAGTTGTAATTTGAGAAGGAATAGACATAGTGATATGAGAGGTAGCAGGAGAAGAAGCAAAATTCTAAGCAAGAGTTACTTCAGGGGCTGAAGAAATGTCATGAACAGAAGCTTCCACAGAAGAAATTTACACAGTAGTGTCTTTGAGTAATGATGATCGTGACACTGTTGTAATTTTATCAGACATAGGAGATGACACTGAGCTGAATGAAGGGATATGAAAAGGGTTATTGAAAACTGGAGGCATATCATACGAAGGAATAGGCATATCCATAGGAACAGGTGTGATTGATTAAGGTAATATAGTGTCATTTTGATAGAGCTCAGTTATAAAAGGTGTCACAACAGAACCATCAGAAAATGATGATAAAGCCATTTTTTATGAAAGAAGTATTGCAGAATAAGAGGGAGAAGACTGACAAGAAGGTTGAGACCGAGGAAGAGGGAATGAAATATTACAATTGCTACCATTGGTGAGATTTCGGAAATCATTACCAGCCTCAACAGTAACAGGAAAAGGATAAATTATTTCCTCCTCTTCCTTTGAATGAGTCAAGTCAATAGTAGGAGCATGAATGGAGATATTTGTATTATTTAAAGGTGTTTCCTCAACCTGAGTTTGTTCAGGTTGAGTCTTTTCAACCATAGTGGATACCTAGGAAACTCTAGCCGACTGAGAGGTTGCAACTTCTTGTGTTTCTAGCGCTAAATTCATTTTGTTCAGCTTCTGCTTTATCTGCTCTAAAGTCTGCAAGTAGTCCTTAGCTTGTTGTTCCACATATGTCTGGGGGATTTCTCCTATGGGATCTTTCCCTTTGTCCAAGCCTGTGCTGGTTTCCATAGATACAGCTTTGGATTCCAATGCCTCTTTTGTTGCATCTCGACCTTCTCTTTCATCCTTATATTTAGCCATCCTTTCCAGGATTTCCAACTCCATAGACCAGTAATGTTTTACCCTGTATCTGATCTCCTTTTGGTATTGCAAGATATGGATTTGCTCTTCTTTTTTCTTAGCCCTTTCCAAGACTTCAGAAAATGTATCTACTCCCTAATAAATGAAATCATCAGGAGTTTCTTCATGAACATAACTTGTTTTAAAATGGATATCCTTTAGGTGTAAATCAACGATCCCTTTGGTATCATGCTTCCTTTTGCTTGCAAAACCTATTTTAAGTGAAATTATGTGGTCACTCAACTTCGATGTCCAAGTAGAAGAGGGTACACTCAAGGATCCAAGGGTAATAGGAAACCTGGGACAAACTTTCCTCTTCAGTGCAACACATTTTTTGTAAATCCCCTCAGTAACTATCTGGAATGTCTCTTTTAGGACCAACCTGTCTGGCACAACCTTAGGCAACATGTGAGAAACATTGCTGCCATAAACCCTAATATAGGTGAATGATTGCCAACATACCAGTCTCCCATAGTGGCTATGAGATATTTTTGTTTCGGTGATAACTCAGGGGCTTCTTTTTTGAAAGTTAGGAAATATATGTGCCCGAGGAAACTTTCACATATATCATAAAACCTAGCCACATAGTTTCTATCCTATATTTGAGCATGATAAATATGGATGGGGGGGCCTAGTAATTCCCAACTCCATCCCATATTAGGGTAACGAAATTCATCACAGAAGATATCCACAATGAAGTAAGTAAGATAAAATTGGGCTTTTTCTTAGCAGTGGGTTTCTGGAACTCTTGAATGGCGTTTTTGAGCTCTAGTGACAGAATTGAGGCCCAGGGGAAAGATTCACCTCTAGTTATAATATGATAAGCGATAGGATCCCATTATTTGTTAAAGAAAGAACAGTTGGGGAGACCATAAATCTTCCATAACATTGCTGCAAGTAGGGAGTAAGGCTCTTTAAACCATTCAACGAGGTTCATTTCATCTTCCCTCTTGGAAAACTTGCGTGGTTCAGTCATCCAGGATTTAAGCATTTCGTAGAAATTGAATTTGGATTTGGTAGTGTTAACAAATTCTTCATCAAGGAGCTGGGCATAAGGTTTAAGAGCATAAATATTGACAAAGGTTTCAGGGTGGAAATTGGCTAGTTGAGACCCAGTACTGGTATTGAAAGAATGATCTTTCACATTGGCGTGGTCTATAATCCACCTAACAACATCATTATAAGGTAGGATGGCCAGTATTGTAGCAATCATATGTAGGAAATAATCTCTAATTCACTCATAAACAATTTGATCACTCTGGAAATATGAAAGGTCATTGTTATCGAAAATTGAGTAAACCTGGGACCAATCCAAATGATAAGTTTCAGTCACTCATCTACTAGTATAAAAAAAAAACTGAAATTCAAGTCTTTAGTGAACATGTCTTCTGAAAAATTTTACTCCTGATAAATATGGAGGTTTTGGATGTTGCCATGTGTAATTTTGAATACTTGTATCAGAATTTAAAACTAGATTATACTGGAAGCATAGTAAACAGTTCAAATTTTGAGAAAGCAACTTGGTAACCAACTTGAAACTATAGCAAACACTGTCAGAATCACGTGGTAAAATATGGAGGTAAAATCACATAGCAGACCAAATTACAACAATAAAAATAGTGAAAAATTGTAAATCAAAACTATCATATTTATAATTCCCAAGAAATAATGCAGACCATCAGATGAGAGTAAAATAAAAAAGAACGGTCAAGATCAGTTTTGTGGGATGCGGGATAAAAACAAAATCACAAGTTTATTAATTGTTTTGCAACTTGTATTCCACAAATTGCGGGATGTGGAGTGTGGAATAGAAAAATGTCAAAGAATTATTCAATCGGCTCCGCACTCCGCATTCCTCATTTTGCAAAATGTGGGATGCAGGATGTAGAAATACACAAACCAAAAAGCAAAAAAATGATAACCCCACAACCTGCATTCTGCAAGTTGCGGGGTGCAGGATGCGGGTTGACTAAAATAAACATATATAAAAACTATCGCACATTCCGCATTTGCAAGATGCACGTTTGAAAAATGAAATATCAAATAAAAGGTTTCCAACATCCCACAACTTGCGGGTTGCGGGATGCGGGACATTAAAACAATCCAAACAAAAACCCAATCTTTCTGTATTTTTAAAAAAACAAAGAAATCAAACTTGGATTTTTGGGAAATTTGGTTTAGGTTAAAAAAAATCCCAGAAGTCAAATAAAAATCTTAATGAATCCCCTTAATGTTAAAAAGATTCTTACCAAGTAATCTTCATATTTGTAATTGGGCTCCCCTGTCAAATAACATGGGATATGTTGTACATACAACAAATGGAGGCTGGCTGGAAGATCCAGTTATCTCTGCAAAGTAATAATCTTTCCCAATCAAACCTGTCAGTGGGAAAATGATTAACTCTCAAGAAATGTTGATATAAGAATGTAACCAACTAAGAACTATTGAAATTATTAATGCATTCCCATCCATGGTCATGAAAAAAGGAATGCAACTCTGATTCAAGTCTCGTTGGAGGATAGGGTCATCTAAAATGAGGATGACATAGGCATGAATTTTAAAGCTGAACCTAAAGTCAGACCTTTAACACTTTGGTTTTTCACATAGGTCCTTTTAAACCATCATTTATTCTTTCCCCTCCCCTTCTTTTTTCTTTTTAAAGGATAGAAAGATTACATTGACACAGGACCACTGCCCCATGTTCTGGTGATCAGTGCCATTTAGAAACCTAACCTAAAAATTGATCAAGTCAGCTCAGCAAGGAGACGTCTTGTCTTCCAGCTATATGGACGAAAATAGCTATCATGGCCTAGGAACCATATGATGATAGATTCAGTCCAACATTAATCCCATGACCATAGTGAGGATGGCCTTAGACATGACCCCATCTTCCTGATGTGCAATGCTGTCTTGTTTGGGGGTTGACTAGGTTTTAATGTCAAACATGAATTACAAGACACTTCCATGGCTTGGTGTCCATGTGTAGGTAGAGTTACTCACCAATGCCATGCAGATGATGAGTGAAATGACCTGTGATAAGATATCCCATATTCCATAGAACTAAAAGTCATCTCCCCATATTAAATGGAAAATATGTCATTCCATTGAGCACCTATGAACCTAATGAGCTGACTCATGATGAGACCCCTCATATTGTAATCCAAATGATAGAATATATGGTCATTCCTGAATCCCAAAGAGTAAGACTGACCAGGCTATAAAGATATGCCATAGTTCCCTAATGAGGCCTTAGATAGGGTGATCCTTTTCTTCCACAACTATCATCATTAGAGTAAAGCATGCAGAATGTATTAACCTGGATGAGAGGGAATCAATACAAAATGTTGTAAATATGGTTATCATTTAGATATAACAAATCATGATATGAGTTAGAAAAGATAGAAATTGACAGATCTGTTTTAGTTGAGTGTATTGAATATCGAGAAAACTAACTGCTCATTACTGCCAAGTGTGTAGATATTACCAAAATTACCAATATCAGGAAAACATTCAAAAAAAAAAGAGAAAAGAACACATCAAATCTATATACAGGATTGTAAGACTTCTTCAAGCGAAATATTTCTTGAGAAAAAATACATTCACTGGATAGGCATCAATGACCCCTTCCAATGTTTGTAGTCGAATTGTACTAGGACCAATCTTTTCTGTAACAATGAATGGTCCTAGCTAAAGACATTGAAACTTGGTGTGGTATTTATTGTCCTTGTGTTGTTTTTCCCACCTCAACACTAGATCTCCTACTGAGAAGTCTCTATTTGGAGAATACCTCTCATGGAACCATTTCTTAACCAACTGTTGATGTTGGTAAAAATTATTCTTGGCTTTCTCTCTATCCTCTTCTAGATTGAGCAGAGAATCAATCCTTTACTGTAATGGGGAAGAGCCACTCTCTTGAACATATTGGGCCAATGGTAATGAAGGAATGGCGTGATTAGCAGGAAGGACAACTTCCTATCCATAGACGAGGCAGTATGGGGAGTTACCAAGGGCTACCTTTGGGGTGATTCAATATGCCCAAAGATCATAATAAAGTTGGACGTGCCAGTTCTTCTAATGTGAAGCCACTATCTTTTTAAGAATTCTTATCAAGTTCTTGTTTAAGGACTTCACAATCCCATTTCCCTGGGGACAGTAATTAGCGGAAAACTTAAGCTTGATACCCTTTTCAATGGCGAAGCTAATCAAGTCGATGGAATGGAAGTATGAGGCATTGTTAAAAAAAAGATACTCGGGGGTGCCAAACCTGGTGATTATCTGATTTTATAGGAAAGAAATTACTTGTCTTGTGTTACACAGTCTTAATGGGACTGCTCCAACCCACCTTTTAAAGTAGTCAGTGGCTATCAAGATGTATTTATGTTGTAATGAGGATACGGGGTTGATGGTTCTGATGAAATCCAACCCCCACTACTAAAATGGGAATTGGACTGATACTAGTAAGCAGGTTTCTTAACTCTGCCAGCGCACTTCTAGAAAGACTCACATTTTTGGAGAAATGCATGGGAGTCTCTGAATAGGGTAGGCTAGTAGTATCATGCCTTGATGATTTTGTGAGCTGTTGTGTCACCTAAAAAATGTCCACCTACATGCCCTGCATGAAATTGAAATAGGAAATCATTAGTCTAATCATTTTCCAGGAATCTAAGAAATATTCCATCATAATTCTTCCTAAACAAAATGTTATCAATAAGCTGATAAGGAGAATATTTCAGCCTTAACAATCTACATTTTTTGGGATCAAGGGTTTCAAGGGAAAACCCATTATGAAAAAATAATTTGATGTGATCATACCATTCGGATGCTGCGGTTTCAAGTGCATTCACAAAACCTATAGGAAGAGCCTCTTCCTGCTCCCAATTAGTGTCTTTCTATTCAGGATCGTTTGACTGGGTAGTGAGATGACATAAACCTTGTCCTCTAATGATATTTGCAGGATTGATATCCAGATCATATTCTTGAAGGGTGATCATCCAGTGAGCTCTATTTTCTCCCAACTCCTTTTGGATGAGGATGTTGCAAACAACCATATAGGGAACAATCACATTGGTCCTTGAATTTAAAAGATAAGGCATGTAGTGCTTTATTGATTTATATATAGTGTAGGCCTTCTTGTCAACCTAGGAGTAATTGAGTTCATCTCCTTTGAATGTATAACACATAAATGAAATGGGTATCTCAGTGTCCTCATGATTTTTCTATGTTAGGATAGCTGCATAGGAAAAGTTAGTACCAAATGTATACAATATCTAGGGACATAAGAGCAGGTGCTTCTGCTATGATTTTCCGAATCTTAGTAAATGCATTTTTTTGTTCTTCGTACCACTTAAAGGGTACATCCTTTTTGACTAAAAATTGCATGGATTTAACTAGAGAAAAATTGGGAACAAATCTTCAAACAAAATTAATCTTACCCAAGAATGATTACATTGCCTTTTGAGAGTTAGGAAGGCTGATTTTAGGGATTGCATCAATGCGTTCTGGATCGATGACCATACCTTCCTTTGATACTATGAAACCCAACAACTTACCTTCCATTACCGCAAAGATGGAATTCTTCTTATTGAGGGAAATACCAAATTTCTTGCATCTCTCGAATACCTATCATAGAGCAAACAAATGATTCTGTCATTTCTTCAAGTAGATTGTTACATCATCTAAGTAAACAATGACAGAGATATGTATCACGCTGCTGAAATCTATGTCCATAGCTCTCTAGAACATGGCCCCTACTATTATTAATCCAAATGACATTATTCTATATGCAAACGTTCCCCAAGGGGTTTAGAAGTAATTTTTAAGTTGGTCGTCGGGCGCCACCAAGACTTGGTTGTAGCCAGAAAAACCATCTAGCAGTGAGAACATCTCTGATTCAACTACCTTTTGTAGGATCTGCTCCATCGAAGGAACATGATAGTTGTCTTTTTCAGAGGCTCGGTTCAGGTTCCTGAAGTCTACGCAGATTCTGATCTCCCAATTCTTCTTGTCAGCAAGGACCAAATTATCTATCCATTGCGTGTGCCTGACGAGAAATATGATTCTAGAAGAGAGTAGCTTGTCAAGTTCTTTCTTGACAGAAGGTTCTAGGTTGGGGTGCATTTTTCTTAATTTCTATTGATGTGCCTTTACCTAAGGCTTCATAGTGATGTTATGATGCATGACAGTAGTGTCGAAAGTTCGGAGTTTGTCATATGTCTAGGAAAAAATGTCCTTAAACTTCCTGCACAACTTAATGAAATTTCTCTATTCGTCATGGGAGTAGTGAATTCCAAGGTTAATACATCAAGGCTCTTGCTCTGATCCGAGGTTAACAAGATCATAATTCCGGGTTGAGCTCCGAGTCTTGCAATGGGTGGTTTGACTGAAGTTATTCTGTAAATCATAGAACTTTTCAAGATGTTACACCCAAATCCTATCACCCATGTGATAAGACCTTTGACTTACATGTTTTCCCTTAATCCCAGCACTTAGAGTGGAAACCCATGTTGTTTTTCAATTCTATATGAAAGAACTTAGCATCGTGCTTTCCCTATGAACCACGAGTGATACCTTGCTCACACCGCCTACTTCCTGTTTACCATAAGCAGTGCCACCGCCTGTGGCCTTTGGTCCATAAGCATTTCTCATCTAAACCACTCTATCAGAAGAGAAGAAAAGTGGTACCATAGGAAAATTGGGAAAAATAGAAGTTTCTTGAGGCTTCTAGATCATGAGCCTTGTGTCCTCCCTTATCCCTATCATTGTGGGTTAGTTGAGATCGAGACTCCCATCATAGGATCTTAGAGGCCACCTCATCCAAAAATCTCTCAACCATTCCTATCCATTGAAACTTATAAATACAAGCTCATGTCCATGGTTGAGGGGGAGAAAAAGGGGGAGAACTATAGAGTTATTGTTATGCTATTGGATTAACCACTTGGCCCAAGACATTGGAGAGCATAGAGAGAAACGTTGGAGCTTATGGGGATGAAGTGTTTGTCTCATGGAGATGCATGTCAACACTAAGGCTTGATTGGTTGTAAACTTCTCCATACATCTTTAATGCAGAGCTGATTTCCATCCCACATTACTGTTGTTTTGATTTCGCATGTACATGTTGTTAGATTCCTTAGTCACTAACATGGATAAGTAGATGATTTTCTGGTAGCTTTGATGTGTTTTCATGATTGATCTGTTTGCATGTACACATGTTCACTATCGAAGCAGCATTCTAGGTGTCTATGACATCCAGGGAAGGTCTTCATCCTTTGTTGTTCACTCATTTGTTCTAGATCTGAACCATTTAGACTAGAGGAACAACTTCTGTAAATAGAAGTTGAACTATTCCTGGTGTTGGAGTAGGGTCCCGCAGCTACAGGAAAAGCTACCATTATGGCGGAGATATAAGAGATAAGGTAAAGCCATGACACCATAGCATGTTTCTAGCTGCAAATCAAAGCCAGAAAGCATGACTATCGGGACAGAGAATTCAAAGAAGATGACAGTACCTGAGCGACTGAGAAGAGAGAGCTCACCCACTGCATTGAAGGCAGTGGCGAAGACAGGAGGGCTCAGCTACCCTCATAAAGGAAAAGGAGCAGTGAGGCCGAGGTATTGAAGATGAAGGACATAAAAGGGAAGCAGCACCAATACCCATGGTTAGCGCTTGGAAGCATGGAATACTACAGGAAGCTGTGGTATCGGGAAGTGGCGCCCAGTACCCATGGTCAGCGTCGGGAAGCATGGAAGACTGTAGAGAGTAGTGGTGTGACAAAAAGTGGCTACTCCAAGTACAGATATGTCGACTGTCACTAATTAGGGTTTTTGGGGTTACTGTTGGGACAGGCCCACAGTGTTGTAATGGCGAGACCTTCGGGCCACCTATAAAAGGATGTATTTTGTATTGTAAAAGGTTAGCTAATTAGATACTCAGCTAGGCCGACACTCTATTAGTAGCATTTTGAGCCAGTGATCCATTCAGTTATTTAGCTCATAGTTAGTTGTATTGTAAAAGCTAAGCTCTAGTTCTGTTATTAGCCTGTAGTTATCTTACGGCAACCAGTAGTAGCTCATTGAGTATGTATGTAACAATCCACAGGGATTGATAGAGAGAGAGAGAGAGAGGAGGAGTATATTGTAAGAGGAGCAATATAGAGAAAGAAAAGATATCTAAGAGAGAAGGGCACCAGGATGTGTGCGGAGTTACCCAGAAGATCTCGAGCTGCATATGAGGTGTAGCTGAACTATGTTACTCCCCGAGTTATAATATATAAACACAGTTCTGTGGATGTAGCTTCTACCCTAGAAGTGAACCATGTAAAATCAACGTGTTATGTGACTGTTCATGTGATTGTGCTTTACTCAGTTGATATTTGTTATCTATTACGTGAATGCTATATATATCAGTAGTAAATGTCTATATGTTCTCATTCAGTTATAGCAGTATAGAAGGTTAAAGGTGAGTTTAAATGTATCAAGTGTTGGTATATGAGTTTATTAGCGCTTTCTTTACTCAATAAATAACCAGTCTATTAAGTGTTTCAAATCTACTTATGCTGCAAGTTAGTTATAGGTGATGTTGGATGTGTTGAACTGTGGAAGTTCAAGTAAGATTGTTTAATACCCTGTAAATAGTTGGCCGAGTTAGTACACCCCGTAAGACAGCTTTGGACCTTGAGGGTTGCATTGGGCCCTACTATAGAGGATATCGCATTGACAGTAGGCGATATCGCACCACCAGAGGGGCTGCGGTGCGTGATACCGCAGGGTAAGGGTCGAGTACAGGAGAGAGTTGCGCGTCATCCAAGACACGATGATGCGATAAGAGTCGAGATCTGCACAGAGTCAACAGAGGAAGAAGTAACTGTGACTCGCAGAGAGAGAGATCCCACTGGCTAAGAAGAGTCACAAGACACCTAGGATGCGATAGAACCTGGCTAAGGACACTTGAGTCTTTGGCCAACCCATTAGAATCACTTCGGGTGAGACTTCAGGCTTCTCCATGGTCTATCGCTGAAAGGGCCAGTGAGCTAGGGGTGTTGTTGGTACATTACAGTAAACCCGAGTCTACCCATAGCGACCAACAAATGGTTTCGTTGCCGGTTTTGAACCGTACTGAGCACTGATGTTCTGTTGGAATCCTACTAAAGACGAACTCAACCAGTGGGTTGGGTCTAAGGAGAAAGAATTTTCCGAACAAGAGAACAAGAGTCCTAGACTGAGTACAGAGGACTGGTTACAAAAACATATCTTCACATACCTCCATACGATATTTTTTGCAACTTATGGGAATGAGTTGTACGACTAGTTATAAAAGCTAATGGATAAGAATATATTCAAGAAAAAGAGAAACATTTTCTAGAAACCGGAGCTGATTCAGACCATGAAGAGTCTTGATAATCCCATCACGAGGACAATAGACTTCTGGCTTGCGAGTGTGCTAGAAGGCTTCATCATCGAGTTTGCAGTTGAACAGAGAAAAAGCTTCAGCAAGGCTGAGCATTACTTCTTCAAAGGATATCGCGGTAATTACCTAAACTCTTTAAACTTGCCCATTAAGATGTTATTACATGAAAAAGGAGTAATGGATATAGTTTCATACCAATAAGTTGAGAAATTGTAATGTCACAAGAGTTTGAGAGTGATTTTGATGAAATTGGATGTACATGTAGTGGAAAGAAATATAAAGTAGATTTCAGATCTCCCATATTTGAAGACAGTTCAGATAGTACTAGAAATTAGAGTCATATTAATACAGACAGAATAGAAGAGGGTATCTCTTACCACTCTTATACCCCACAGAAACAGACTAGGAATCAGAACAATCCCATAGGAACTCCATCTAGTAGCTCGCAGATAGTACATAATACTACTACATCACCTCCACCTACACCGATGAGTGGTAGTAACACAGCAAATCAACATCCACCATGTAGAAATAGAATGGGGGATGATATGAAGCTACCTACCTTTAAGGTTACAGGGGCAGAAGACCCAGAGCAACATTGGTTTCTACGTGAAGCCATGTGGACCATTAAAGGAATCCAAGATGATAATATTAAACTTGTACAGTTGGTTACCACACTTAGGGAACGAGCCTTAACATGGTATATGAAGTATACCTCAGCGATACCCAGAACACTTGTACAAGTCAGGACTACCATGATTAAAGAGTTTAAGAAACCTAAGTCGGAATCAGTATGGGACTTTGACCAGAAATTCAAAGCTCTTATAGACCAAGTAAGCTTTGAGTTTGCACCAGAGCAGCATAAAGACAGGTTTATTGCAGGGCTGCTCCCTCACATCATACTGCCATTAATGTAGCAGAAACTCCAGATGCAAGACGAAGTGTTGGATATGGCAATGAAACTAGAGGCTTCACCTCTAGCCGAGGCTAGTACAGGCATGGCAACTTTACAAAACCAGATAGCTAATCTCATGTTACAGTTGCATGAGATTAAGAAAGGGAAAGAGATTGCACAAGAAATATGGTGCACAAAGTGTAAAGCACAAGGCCATACTAAAGACAACTTTCCAGTTTTGTAGAATATCTAGCAAGTGGGGCTCCTAACCCCTTACAACAGACCCACGGGCCGTGGTGTGAACTATGCAGAACCAGAGGACATCCACCTTAGCAATTCCCTCTACTTTAAAAGTACGTACAGACCCCTAATAACTTATACTGTAACTTCTGCAAGTCAGTAGGACACGATGAACATAACTGTAGAGCCTATGACCTCATAATAGAAAGAAATCATGACTTGTACAGAGTCCAATCAGAAACACAGGGTCCAGTAGCAGGACCATATGCATGATCCAGCTCATGTTGGCCATGGAGGAGGATTCAGAGGACGAGGCCATGGGGGAGGCTTTGTCCATGGAGAAGGCTCTGGCTGTGGTCATGGACCGATCACTTATTACAACTATGGAGTTGTAGGACATTATGCTAGGGACTGTCAGAACCCTACTACCACATGTAACTATTGCAAATATTATGACCACACCATAGAATAATGTCCTACCTTGACAACTACGATAAGAGATCCTAAGCCAGCAGTAAACCAGAACATCTAGCTTATTGCTGCTGAGCAGGAAGAGCCAGAACCAAGAGTCAACATTTTGACTCATAGCGATGTTTCCACCAGTGGGACATCGCAGGATACTGACAAGAACACAGGTCAAGAGTGGGTGCGCAAAGCTCCTAAAAAATCAACACCACTTGACCTACAGAAGAATAAACAAAGATTTCAGGAAGCTAATACTTTCTTTGATGACCCTACGCAATCAAGATCGCAGGGACAGCCGTCTAAAGGCATACCGCAGCAGACACTTTGTGGCATTAGTCCTGTATAGATATCGCAGGCTACCACATAGAGAATATGCGGCAAGAATGAGTCGACATGAAGTGTGCAATCCTTCCTGTGGAGTTGCTTGAAACTTGTGAGAAATGAGCAATCCATCGAAGAGCTTCAGCGCATCATAGACCAGTGTCAGCCATCTTCTTTCGTGAGCAGTGTGCATCATGCTGTTCATAATATCATGGGCCATACAAGAACAGGAAGAGAGATGCGACAAACAACACAGGTTGAAGAATTTGAAATGGATGAGGTGATCCTAGATCTAGGAACAGAGGTAAATGTTCTGACTAAGCAGACATGGGAACAGATGGGTAGCCCTAAATTAGTCAGATCGCCTATCCATATGAGATTAGCTAATCAGTAGCAGGTATCGCCACTGGGTCGATTACTGCAGGTTCCAGTTGACATTGACAGAATTCACAGCTCTACGAACTTTGAAGTTATAGAAATCATTGGTGATAGTAGACCATATCCGGCATTACTACGCATTGACTGGGCGATCGATAACATGGCTGTTATCGACCTAAAGAGAATACAAATGACCTTTGAGGATGCGCATATCTGGGTCATCGCATCGTTGGATCCTCTTCAGGGTCCTAGATACCTTGAACCTATCCGAGTAGAGGAAGAGGCATGTAACATGGAGAGTCTCTATCAGATGAATGTGAACCAGAGTGACTACATCAATCCAACCGCAGAAGGGAACATTAGTTGGCAATGCGACAGCTCATGTGCATCGGATTCAAATGCTGGTCTAGAAAACTGGCAGAACAGACTTTACGAAGTCTCAGTGCGTAGATGTGCATTTATGAATAAGTCACTACGATGGATTGGCGTAGAAACTAACGAGATTCCACCATTTCATGGTCTAACATATATCCAGGACTTTCTACAGCAGTTTGAACAAAAAATTCCTCATGAGCAGAGGATCGCAGCTATGGACCTTGCAGTACAAGCCACACCTGCAAGATGGTGGTGTACACATAAAGAGAATATCGCATCATGGGATGATCTTAAGAGATTGATGGAAATCAGATTCTCTACTAACAGGGAGTATGTCCAACAAAAATACATAGGAGAAAGTGACCCCAGGTCACATATCCAAACTTGTGCACAGAATTGGTCGGACATTCCTGAGGATGAATGTGTTCACCGATTCATTCACACTTTGGACATAGTTCCAAGGAACTTGTACACAGAGACTGAATTACGCAAGGGAATGACTACATGGACACTTATGATAGACAGCTTTCTACTCACGTTCGCTTTTGAATCTGAGTATCCAAGTGTTGATCAGGCCCTAGATGTAATAAAGATTAAGATATTTAAAGACTGTACCATATCAGTAGATACTCAAATTGAGTGGGACATCCAGTTAGAAGATGCCCTTGAGTGCTATAACTTTGCAGCAGAACCAGAGGATGAGGATGAGGATCCTCACAACATCAACATTCTAGAGTTAGAAGGGACTCGCGATGTTGATGGACTAAAGCTACAGATTCCAGCAATCACAGACCCCATCAAAATTAAAAAGATCAATATTGGCACAGACACAGAACCAAAGTTTTCCTCTATTGGAGACTATTGGGACAACAAAGTAGTAGGACAGATTGTAGACTTGCTACATGACTATCAGGACCTATTCCCCACCAAGTTCACAGAGATGAAGGGAATAGTTGGAGACCTGGGAGTAATGAGGATACCATTGAAAGAGGATGCTAGACCAGTCAAGCAGTGTCCATACAAATTGAATCCATGCTATAAAGAAAAAGTTAAGGATGAGATCGATAAGATGCTAGCAGTAGGCATCATTCAGCCCGTAGAAGAGAGTGAATGGGTTAGTCCCATGGTTGTACAAGAAAATAAAGCAAAAGGAGACATCAGGATCTGTGTCGACTTGCGTAAACTCAATGATGCATTAGTTCATGATCCATTTCCGACACCTCTCACTGATGAAGTGTTATACAATGTGGGAGGACAGGAGGTCTACTCCTTCACTGATGGATTTTCAGGCTATCACCAGATCAAAATCCATCCAGAAGATCGATCTAAGACCACTTTTACGACAGAATGGGGCTCATTTTAGTATATGGTAATGCCCTTTGGTCTTAAGAATGCACCAACTATCTTTTCTAGAGTAGTAGTTGTTGTATTTAAAGAATACATCTATAAATTCCTAGAGGTTTATTTTGATGATTGGACTATATTTGGATTAATCGACAAGCACATAGGAGATTTAAGAATGATGTTAGAGAAATGTAGGCAGTACCAGATTTCTCTGAACTTGAAAAAATGTATATTCTGTGCGCCATTTGGTATTTTTTTGGGTCACATTGTTTGCAGACAAGGCTTGATGGTGGATCCTGCAAAGATTTCCATCATTGTAAATCTCCTAGCACCCAACTCAGTCAAGCAATTGAGGACAATAGTTGGTCATACCAGGTACTATAGAAAATTCATCAAGGGATATGCAAAGATTACAGCACCGATGGAAAAACTGTTAAAGAAAGACGTGAAATTCCTATGGAATGAGGAATGCCAGAAAAGTCTAGACACCCTTAAAGAGAAGATGGTTACAACACCCATCTTAGTATTTCTAGACTAGACTAAGCCATTTCATGTACATGTGGATGCATCTGGCATCGCACTAGGGATTATTTTAAAGCAACCAGGAGAAGGAGGTATTGATCATCCTATCGCATACTCCAGTAGAAAGCTATCTATGGCAGAAAAGAACTACACCATGATAGAAAGAGAAGGCTTAGCTATGGTGTACACTCTACAGAATTTCAGGCACTACCTGTTGGGTGCCTCATTCAAGATGTTTACTAACCATTTCACGTTAAAGTATCTGGTCAATAAGCCAGTGTTGGGAGGAAGAATCTGCAGATGGTTGCTCCTATTTCAGGAGTATGATTTCGAAATCATTGTGAAACTAGGAAAATTGAATGCCGGACCTGATCATCTATCGAGGATAGACTCAGGAGAAGAGCCAAGTAATCTAGAGGACAATTTGATAGATGCACAATTGTTTTCTATCCAGATCACAGACAAATACTATGCTGATATCATTCACTTTCTCACTACAGGATGGGCACCTGTTGAGTTTACTAAGCATCAAAAGAAGCAGTTGGTTGTTAAAGCAGCAGACTTCACCTTGATCACAGGACAACTATACAAATTAGGTCCAGATGAAGCCCTACACAAATGTGTTATGCCGCATGAAAAAGAGGCTATTATAAGAGAGGCACATTCAGGTACCGCAGGAGGTCATTTCGCAGGAAAGCCGACTGCGTAGAAAATCCTGACCGCGGGATTATGGTGGCCTACTTTACAGAAAGACGCTAAAGACTTTTGCAGATGTTGCGATATCTGCCAGACGGTAGGAAAACCTTCGCTACGAGATGAAATGCCACTGCAACCACAGATTACGCTGCGGGAATTTGACAAGTGGGCTATAGACTTTTTGGGTCCTATCAACCCACCAGGAAAACGAACTGGTGTGAGATATATCATCACTGGAACAGAGTACCTCACCAGGTGGGCAGAGGCCAAAGCAGTAAGAAATTGTGATGCTGCTACAACTGCACAGTTCATTTTTGAAAACATCATCAGTAGATTTGGATGCCCAGTAATTTTGATGAGTGATCAAGGCACACATTTTTTGAATCGCACTATTGAGGCCTTGATGGAAGAATTCTAGATACAACACCATAAGAGCACCCCCTACCACCCGCAAGCTAATGGTACAGTGGAGGCCTTTAACAAGATTCTAGAAAACACTCTTACTAAGATCTGCAACAGCAAAAGAAATTATTGGGACCTCAGGGTTAATATGTATTATGGGCTTATAGGACTACATGCAAGAAACTTACAGGACACACACCTTTCAGCTTGGTGTATGGACAGGAGGCTATTATGCCTATGGAGTATATTCTCCCTAGTTTAAGAATTGCTCAGATCACTAGGATGGCGGATACAGATATGGTGAATGAAAGGCTAGTGCAACTGATTGCCTTAGAGGAAGAGAGATTCATCGCCGGATTCCATCGGAGAGTCCAGAAGGCACGAGAAAAAGCTTGGCATGACAGGCACATTAAGAGTAATATTTTTCAGATAGGAGACTTAGTGCTCCTCTATGACAGTAAGTTTATTAAATTTCTAGGGAAGTTCAAGACGCATTGGTTGGGGCCATATCAGATACAGCAAGTTACAGAAGGAGGTGCCATTCAGCTCAGCAAACTAAATGGGGAGATTCTTCCCACATTGATTAATGGCAGTAGGCTTAAGCTCTATAGTGACAGCCACTCCACCTCTCAGCCCTAACTCTGAATCGCTTTAGACGTGCAAATGTCCAGTGTAGTTGAAAGGAGGCATCGCACTAGGAATTAGGTATTCTCAGTACAAGGAATCGCATAAGGATGGTTCATTTTGCGCAAGTCCTAGGATGCTTGTGGTAAAAAAAATAAAAAATAAAATACGCTTAAGTTGTTTTCTGCAGGTGATGCGGTGTGACATCGCAGTAAGGCGATGATTCCCCGTGCCACGTAGACACTTTAGGAAAAAGATAGAGGGCTAGTTAATTTTCCTTCTGACAGGCAGTTAATGAATAAATGATCGGTATACCTTACCATAGATTTGGAAACAACATAATTAATTTTCCAGATTTAGTAAATCTTCGACGAGACCGGCAACTTGCACACAGGGTTCGAGGGAAATTTGATCAGATTTCAACATTTAATGAGGATTGGGCTGATGGGTGTGGTCGCATCCATGCAATTAATACCACTGACGGGTTCAACCTAGATGACCGTTGCGTCCAGGATTATCACCTTCAGCATAAAAGCACAAATCATTCATTCAAGAGGGTTACGTTTGCAAAGATCCGGGAGCTATAGAGTAAGTTGTTAAGTTTTCCCTGTGGAGAGCTAATTCCGTTACAGAGCGCTGTGATCTCCCTAGTTTGCAGCCATTGCCAGTCCAAAATACTGTACCAAGTGGGTTCTGTCCAAGATGGAGCCTTTATAAGACATTGTGGAATGCTTCGAGCATGGAGGCCTCGCGTCTGTTATGAAGACGTCGGCCAAGGAAGTAGGAACCTCACAAACCAGACAACCGCCAAGGATGAGGAGCCAATCTCTGATAATAGAAGAATCCAGTCCAGAGCCAGAGGAAGAAGTTCATAGCACACCAGACTACATTGTGCCCTGAGTTGAAGGCGCACCAAAGGTAAAAATTCTTAAGAGTGGTAAGTTTCCTGTTCCCATACCGCTGATTGATTCTCGAGTAAATGAAGATGGAGATCTATTAGGATATGCCCCTAGCATCAAATTTATAGATTATAACCTTGGAGATAGTAAGACATATCCTCAGTTCCATCCGGATCGGTATCTTATGATTCAGAAGAACCCAAGGACTAGTGCAGATGAATATGTTTCTATGGAACATGTCCAGAGTCTTGAGCACTCAGGCTTGCTCAATTGGTTGAGGATACCACATTTTGGATGAGGTGCAGAGGTTAATGCCGTGGTGCATGTCCTACTATCTTTTGTGCATGGAGGTTACCTCTAGCTAGGTAACAAGGTCGACCTGAATATCGACCTGATGCACCGCATCACCGGCCTATCCAAGACTGGTAAGGACCCTAAGACACATATATCAAGAAATACTAAGGATTCCAAGCTACACGCAGCCCTAGTTGCCAAGCATAAACTATAAAGAGGAGGTTGGGATTATGAACTCACAGTAATTGAAGATGATACACTCAGATTTATAGCCAGTCTTCTTGCAGGCAAACTGTTAACCAAGGTTTTCCCAAAGGAAGTCACAGGATCAGTAATCCACCTTGCCATACAAGTTGCAGAAGGTGAACAGTTTAATTGGTGTTTATTTTTGTTAAATATTTTTCAGCAAGATTGTTTGATAGCCCACGATGAGGCAAACCACCCCTTCCATTTCTCCTAGCTGCTTATACTATGTGCATTCGTCGGGTGGAAGGAGCCTACCCATACCCAGTTCCGACAGCTAACAAGTGGCGAGCCCAGAGGCACGCGCTATACAAACTTATGGGAGAGCAGTAGCCCAGCCAAGAAAAAGATCAATATGATAATATTATATGAATACTATAAACTGTTGAAGAGAATCATCCAAGAGATGCCACGGATCAGCACGGAGACTGTGGACATATATGATAACCAGCTTGCTTTTATGGCAAACCGCCATAGAATCTACCTGAGGCCAAAAGGTTCTAAAAAGGATAATTGGGCTAATGGTTGGTTTAGGATGACAGTGTAGGATGTTGAAGACATCATCAAAGACTTTGACAACGATTGGAAGCAAGCATTAGAAGATACCACAACACCACCATCAGGTACCGCACAGACAAACCCATCAGACAAAGGCAAAGACAAAGAAGGGTCCTAGATGCAAGATACAGTAGAAGTGACACCACTGGGAGAAAAGAGGAAAGATCCAGAGGAGGTACCACTACAGTCTCCCATGAAGAAGAAAAAACAGAAAGCTACAAAGCTACCTTTGGAGACTGCATTAATAGATGATGACTATGAACAAATTGCAGCAAGACTGAAGGATGAAATGAACGACACAGCTCAGGCGATGCAGGAATCGCAGGACAAGCTGCAGGGATCAATAGATCAGTATCTTGTGGAGTTGAAAACACTAACCGAGAATACTTCCATGATCCAAACTCAGTTAATCAAGACGCTAGTAGGAGAAATCTCAACACAGTCGATTTCCCAATAGGAAATCTTGGAAAAGGATCGCATCAATACAGTCTTGATACCGCTAGGGAGCATCCAATTCTCTGCCTCAATGATGGACATGCAGATACAAATTAGGCAGCTTATCGAGGTTAACCTCGCAGAGTTTCACGTTGATCAGTTACACATGATCCAGCAGCAGCTAAGCGCAGAGCTCAGAGATAGACTCGCTTGCAACTTATAAACAAAACACACAGCTGAAACAAAAGAATGCAGCACTCACCGCAAGCTTTCAGACAAAGGCAGAGGATTTAAGAACATATGAAGAAAGAGAACAAGATCTCACTCAGGTCCTACAGAGCATCGCATTGGAGTTACCCCAATGTAACATTGATTTTTCCTTGCCTCTCACGCAGAAGGTAATAAGAGTTGCAGATAGAGCAAAGGCTCTGGAAGAAACAGTGACTAAGAGGGAAGAAGACCACAAAGCACAGATTTCTGATCTTGAGGCTCGAGCATTGGGCACCCCCCAGGTAGAAAAGGAAGCGAGAATAGAGGCCTTTAGACTCACTTCCGCACAGATGAAATCTCACATAGACAATGCACAGTCAATACTAGCTAATGCGACCAACACATGGTCAGAGTTAGATGAGCATCCTGAGAGAGTAGAACTCCAGCAAAGCATTCAACGGATAGAGAATGCCATAGCTGCAATGAAGGAAGAAATCAAGATTTTAGGAGCTCTTGCAAAGATTAGAAAGACAACAGAGATGAACCGCTTGCAATAGGAAGCGCAGCGGTTGAGAGAAAAGGAGATACAAATCAATAACCTGCTTCAATCATATCAGGAACAAATCATGGAACTAGTCAATGCGGTTGAGTAGAAGGTTAGGGAGTTCACTACCACCAGAAATGAAATTGATGCAACAGAAGACTCCAGTATTATTCAAGCTATGCTTGAATCGACACAAGAGTGTGTCGAAACTATGCCGAACGAAGTCACAGGACTTCGGGACAAATTTAATCGGGCTTCGCAGGAAGCCAAGGAGAAGCTACATCAGGAAAATCCCACTGGTAGTGCCTCAGGGACGAGCCACAAGTAAGTGTTAGGGGACTATTGGATTAGGGTCCCGCAGCTATAGGAAAAGCTACCATTTTGGTAGAGATATAAGAGATAAGGTAAATCCATGACGCCGTAGCATGTTTCTAGCTGCAGTTCAGAGCTAGAAATCATGACTATTAGGACAGAGAAGTCAAGGAAGATGACAGTACCTGATCGGTCGAGAAGAGAGAGCTCACCCACTGCATTGAAGGTAGCAGCGAAGACAGGAGGGCTTAGCTACCCTCATAAAGGAAAAGGAGCAGCGAAGCTGAGGTACTGAAGACGAAGGACAGAAAAGGGAAGTAGCACCAGTACCCATGGTCAGCACTAGGAAGCATGGAATACTGTAGGAAGCTGTGGTATCAGGAAGCAGCGCCTAGTACCCATGGTCAACATCAGGAAGCATGGAAGACTGCAAAGAGTAGTGGTGTGACAGAAAGCAGCTACTCCAAGTACAGATACGTCGACTGTGACTAATTAGGGTTCTTGGGGTTACTATTGGGACATTCCCATAATGTTGTAATGGCGATACCTTCGGGCCATCTATAAAAGGATGTATTTTGTATTGTAAAAGGTTACCTAATTAGATACTCAGCTAGGCCGACACTCTGTTAGTGTCATTTTGAGCCAGTGAGCCATTCAGTTAGTTAGCTCATAGTCAGTTGTATTGTAAAAGCCAAGATTTGGTTCTGTTATTAGCCTGTAGTTATCTTATGACAACCAGTAGTTGGCTCATTGAGTATGTATGTAACAATCCATAGGGATCGATAGAGAAAGAGAGAGGAGGATTATATTGTAAGAGGAGCAATTTAGAGAAAGAGAAGAGATCTAAGAGAGAAGGGCTCCAGGCTGTGTGCGGAGTTACCCAGAAGATCTCAAGTTGCATATGAGGTGCAGCTGAACTGTGTTACTCCCCGAGTTACAATATATAAACACAGTTCTATGGATGTAGCTTCTACCCTAGAAGTGAACCATGTAAAATCAGCGTGTTATGCAACTGTTCATGTGATTGTGCTTTACTCAGTTGATATTTGTTATCTATTACATGAATGCTATATATATTAGTAGTAAATGTCTGTATGTTCTCATTCAGTTACAACAGTATAGAAGGTTAAAGGTGAGTTTAAATGTATCAAGTGTTGGCATATGAGTTTATCATTGCTTGCTTCACTCAATAAATAGTCAGTCTGTTAAGTGTTTCAAATCTAGTTATGCTGCAAGTTATTTATAGTTGATGTTGTATGTGCTGAATCGTGGAAGTTCAAGTAAGATTGTTTAATACCCTGTAAACAGTTGCCCGAGTTATTCCACCCCGTAAGGCATCTTTGGACCTTGAGGGTCGCATTGGGCCCTACTATAGAGGATATTGCATTGACAGTAGGTGATATCGCACCACCAGAGGAGTTGCGGTGTGTGATACCGCATGGTAAGGGTCGAGCACAGGAGAGAGTTGTGCGTCATCCAAGACATGGCGATGCGATAAGAGTCGGGATCCACGCAGAGTCAACAGAGGAATAATTAATTGTGACTCGTAGAGAGAGAGATCCCGCTGGCTAAGAAGAGTCGTGAGGCACCTAGGATGCTACAGAACCTGGCTAAGGACACTTGATTCTTTGGCTAACCCATTAGAATCACTTCGGGTGAGACTTCAGGCCACTCTGTGGTCTGTTGCTGAAAGGGCCAATGAGCTAGGGGTGTTGTTGGTACATTAAAGTAAACCTGGGTCTACCCATAGCGACCAACACCTGGTTACAAATTTGCCAACTCCGCTGGGGAATAGATACATATATTAGTTGATCTGATCTTCCTCAGTTCTTGAACTCTTGTCTGAATCTAGGCTCCATCTCCAACTCTCTTCAGTAAAATCTGCTATCTGAATCAGTGAATTTTGGTTTGAAACTTTCAGATCTATTCAGATATGAAATATTTCAACATTTCATGCTCCTTTTAACTTTCAATCCATCAATTTTTACCTCGATATGATATTTTTCTAACTTGATCTATCGTTCTCATTTATGTTTTGGATCTATACAGGGAACCACTCTTATGCTATTGGTGAGAAGTGATGCCACTGCCTGAAACCTGTTAGTAGCACGCAGTGCCACTGCCTGAGTCCTGTTATCCAGAAGCAGTGCTTGTCCATAACGTCTCTGTCAAGACCCCTCCAGTGCTGTGCCAGGTAGGCCTTATTCCAAGACTTTTTTTTTCTCATTTTTTGCAAAAACTTTGAGTGGATTTGCTTTCATCCCTACACTGTCAGGCTTGTGTGTTAGGATCTGATGCTTATGGTTTGAAATTTTGTGGTAAAATATCAGTTTGATTGAAGAATCCAAAAGCTAGATTAGGCTTGTTGATTGTCCATTTTATTTCATGCTTGTTTGTTGTCTTTGTGAAAGGATTTCTTTTTCAAAAGCTTAGGTGTTAGAGAGCTCTCTTTTTATTTTTGTTATATAGGCTGAAAGAAAAAAGTTTAATTAGCATCTTGATTTCATTTTTTGTTCCCATAGAAGACTTCTTTTTGCTTGTTTTAAAAAGAGAATTTTTGACTGAGATTAGGTCATTATCATTAGTGAGCATAAGACATTAGATCTCTGATTGACCTCACAAGCTTTCAAGTTCTCTATGTTCTTTTGTCTCTTTTTCATTTATACTATCTCATCCAAATAAAAAATATATATAGTTTTAAGTTAGATATATCTATGCTTTAATAAAAATTGAAAAATAGAGTGCATATGCATATAGTGAGTTGCTTGTTTTTCTTTTAAGAAAAGAGACTCCTCCCTTTTTGATTGCTTTCAGAAAAGAAAAATGAGTTTGGAAAGTGATACTTGTCTTTGATTTTGTGTTCAAGATTGTTGTTTGGAAATTTTGGTTTTGAAGCAAAAGAAAATACTCTCTTTCCCTCCCATAGGTAGGCATACCACGAATGGTAAAGTGAAATATTTGCATATGCATATTGCATGGTTTTACTTTTTCTGTCAAAACTCCATGCATTCACCTAATTGTCCACTTTAAAATTAACGGTAGTTATAGGTTAAAATTTACATAGCAATTTGAGTGATAGTTTAGAGATGTGTTTGGGCGTCGTTAAGCATAGGAGTTGTCGTTACTCATCCGCATTACATGTCGGGACTCACATGGTTCTTCCACGTACCATTGGTATATCAAATGGCCTTTCACATACCCTTGAGGTATATAGAAAGGTACTTCACAGAAGGCCCCTTGTGTATGGTTATACATTAGACAACACTACTACTGATTTGAGCTCCCATGTACCTTGCGTATATCGGGAGACCCCACTAGGATACCTTATCCATCTAAGGAAATCCCTTTGGTCATCTTGCTTGGAGCCATATACCGAAAAAAACATTCGGGGAGATTACTACGCATGTACCCATGAGGTATATCGTGAGTGGCACCTTCTTGACAATTTTGGTGAGAGACATGACTATCTGAACCCTTCTTGTCATTTTAAGTTTGCTTGTTTGACCTATAGCTTTGAGTAGGGAAATTTTTGTTGTGTTTTCTAGTTTTTGAGACCGTTGGTTAGATAGGAGCTGTACAAACTGGATGAGATAAGACAGTCCAGAAGAGTATGGGGCTTGCCACCTGATTTTATTCCCATTTCAGGAGAAAATCCAATGGAAGCTATCGACCAAGGTGCTGCTACCACCTCCCAAGTGGGAGGTAATGTGGTTGCAGAAAGTGGAGGACCATATCCTTCACACTTGCCTCCCTTGGTCCAACAACCTTCTCAGGGTAATACTTTGTTCCATTCTCCCACAGAAGGTCATGTTGATGATACTACCCATCTGGTATATGGTCCCAATGCTCCATTTTGGGATACCTCTATAGGTCAGGCCATTGCCTCATTTGGAACCCGTTTAAACTTTTATGAAAATGTTTCTCCAGATGAATAAGAATGTAGAGAATACCACGCAACCATTCTCCATGCACATGAGATTGAAAGGAAAATAAATGACATATTGGGCACACCACCATCACGTTCCACAGCTGTTCCTGTGTGATATCATTCACTTGCAGATTCTATGAGACCCATTGAACTAATTATAGATCACACAGTAACTCCACACAACCTAGATCAAACTACCAACCCCACCACCTCCCATATTATGTCTGTTCATAATCCTCCTAGGTCTTCCGTACCTGGGGCTCAACCTTCAATTCTTGTTTCGTCATTACCTTCTAGTGCCAAGGGGTAGCCCCTAGAATGATCGATGTTATCTAGTACCAAAATTATATCTAGTCAAGGATAGACCTATGGTATAGAGAAATCTACAGTTTATGTCCCTCCCACCCACACTAATGTGGTTAATCCCCCATCTAGTTTAGGTCATCCCTTGGGGGCACAACCTATAACCAATCAAACCTCTTGGGGTTATGGTTATACGAAAAATCAAATACCTATAGGAAACATTAATCACCCACCTAATCCTACAGGAATGCCTTATGCTATAATTCCACATCCTAGTAATACTTTCACACCATGGGGGCAACCTAACTGGTCCTACATGCCAGCTATGGGGGGGGTACCTATACATACTGTGGTAGGTGTTGGAGGACCGCCTGATGGAGGTCCTCCTCCTGGTGGGATTAATGGTCCTAGAGGGCCTGGTGGGTTTCCCCCTTATGGTCCTAATGGTCCTAGTGGTCCTTGAGGGACTGGTGGCCTTCCTCCTAATGGCCCTAGAGGGTTTGGTGGTCCTCCACCTAGTGGTTCCAGAGGATTTGGAGGTTTACCTCCTAGAGGACCTAGAGGGTTTGGTGGTCCATCTCTTGGTGGTCCTGGTGGTCCCAATGGTCTTGGTGGTCCCAGAGGCCCTAGTGGTCCTCCTCCCGGAGGCCATGGTGGTCCTAAAAGTCTTGATCCCATAAATCAACCACCTGTGGGTGGATTATCTAGTATTTTTTCCTCACAACAACCTGTCTATCAGTCTACTTATAGTCCTACTGATAACTATATGCCATATCAATATTTCCAGTATGTGCAACCTAACCATCAATTACCTTTCCTAGCAACTTTGGACTTGCCTGATTTGTCCAAGTTGATTAATGATCTCATTCAACATAACCCCTCATGGCCTCCCATTCTGGTAAAGTTACCATTGGACATTCCAAAGTTCAATGGGAAGTAGGGAGATGATCTAAAAAACCATGTCATGAAATTCCATCTATGGTGTTCTTCAAACTCCGTTATGGATGATTCAGTTCGTTTAAAACTCTTTCAGCAAACTTTGACCGGTACAACCATGAAATGGTATATTGAACTTCCACAGCACTCGTTTGTGGATTTTGGCTCGTTGGAAACTGTATTTCTTACATACTTTTAGCTCCCTATTCATTATGAAATGGGTACTGATCTCTTAAATTCTTTGCGACAGAACAAATCCACCAACATATCCGATTATATCCATGAGTGGAGAAGGCGGAGAAGAATTATTAAGGCTCCTATTCCAGATCAGTTATTAGCTGATTGGTTTACCAAATATTTGTTGTCACCAATTTCCTGTGATGTGGCTATGGGCGGTGCCATTATTGAAGAGTAAGCCATTAGTCGAGCCCAGTATCTAGACTTGGTCTATTCCTAGTTCGGAACTTTGTATGACTTGATTCCTCAAGCTCCTCGCCTAAGCACTGATTCTTCAAAGCCACCAGTAGAAGTCCCGATTGATGGGATTGTTGGTTCAATCCAATCCTTGTTAGCAGCAAAACCTACCAAGCAACCCCAGAATACCACCCCTACTCCATTGACTCCCAATGTTTCATCCAAGGTTAATTCTATTCAAAGTATTCAAACCTATGGAAATAATAAAAATAAAGGTAAAAGTAAAAATAAAAAACCTGGAAACCAACAGGAGAACCCAAAACCAACCAACAATGATAACAATAAAGGGAAAAGAAAAGAAAAATATCCATGTGTGCTATGCGGAGGTGACCATTTCACAAAAGAGTGTCCCTGCCAGTACGAAATCACCCAATTTTTGAAAACAAATCCCTCACCCATAGTTCTCATGGATCCTTTTTCCTCTCAACAACAACTAATAGACCACATGTCTAATCAGGGAAACTTTAGTTAGTCAGAGGAAATTCGTATGATGTCCTTAGACTCCATTAGTCTGCAAACTCAAAGTTAGAATTATGAAAAAACTGCAAACAAGAAAGAAGACCATTCTTCTTCATGGAAATATCCCTCTACTGGTTCTCCCAAATCCTCGTCTACTATCCCCCTAACCATCGAGAAGCATACTCTTGATATGATTTTGTGTCCACCCAATAGTACTCTTAGGAAGGTTGTTTTTAACCCTAATTCCTGAGCTGCTCAATTTTATAATGTAGTTGAAGATCTTTCTCAAGCATCATGTGCAATGTCTACCTTGGAAGTGCTCAAAAGTTCTCCTATACAATGCAAAAACATGTTAATTTCGTTAGGAGCTTTAGACCTGGACAATTCTAATTTGATTCATTTCAATATCGAAAACTATAAGTCTAGACTACCTCACAAACTTGCTTTCCAAATCATCATGAAAGTAGTTGGAAAGAAGGTTTTTAGGACTATCTTAGATGAAGGAGCTTCAACTTAGGTTTTGTCCCTGTCTTGATGGAAAGCTATCAGCTCTCCTGAGCTTGTAACATCATCTACGACTTTGAAGGCCTTTGATGGATGAGGTTTCTATCCCCACGGTCTCATATCAGCCCTTGCAGTCGAGCTTGGGGGAAAAATTGTTTCTATTCAAGTAGAAGTAGTGGACGCCCCGTTAAATTACAACCTCCTTCTAGGAAGAAATTGGTTTTATGCCATGACTGCTATCGCTTCGACGGTATTCTGAAAAGTCCAATTTCCACATATAGGGAGAATTGTTACCATTCACCAGCTTTATTTCTATACGCCGAATGCTACTAACTCTATAGCTAATAAAATCCCTATGTTAGGCCAGTCCCCTCCTCCTTACCAGTAGATTGGGGTAGGCTGTTGAAGGACTCATCCCTTATGGGAATTTTTCCATCCACGCCTCCTAACAAAGATATGGCGAAAGTGAATATTATTGCATCATTTGATTGTGATCCCAAGGGAAAACAAATTGTTGAGTCCACCTCCTTGAGTCCACATGAAGAAATGTACAACAACATTCAAACCCTTTCCGATCATCACACCGATGACCTTCATCTGGTGGCTTTGGATCCTTACCATCTACCTTACTAGTTAGAACCATCTCTTCTTGTTCTGGATTATCTCTCTGAAACTTTTCCTTTCGACGATTTTGTTATGGAGATTATGAATACGAATGAGTCCATTTGGGAGGATCACCATCATAGATCCTTGTTCTTCCCCAACACTAGTTCGGTCAACCATGATTTTGCATCCTTGTTTTCCATTAATATTATCAAAGAACCTCAAAGTCCTATATTGTTGCAAGACATAGATTCTAAAGAAAACCTTTGCAACATTACTCAGACAAATCCTATTGACATATCAGCCAAGCCTGGTACCATTGAGCATGTTCACATTGGGAATAACTACTCGACAGACAAATTTGAAGCATACAAGGCACTTTTCAAATAATTTCATGATATTTTTTCTTGGTCTTATGAACAAATGCTAGGGATAGACCCATGCATTGTGGTCCATGAAATTAAAACCTATCACACGGCTAAACCTATCAGGAAAAAACTAAGGCAAGTCCATCCACAGAAGGCCGTATCTATTAAAGCTGAGATAGAGAAACTTATCAAAGCTAGGTTTACTTATCCCGTACCCCCAATGGAATGGGTATCGAACGTTGTCCCTATCAATAAAAAGAAGGGAACCATTAGAGTCTATATCGATTTTAGAGACTTGAATAAAGCTTTTCCCAAGGACAACTTTCCTACTCCACATATCAATCAGATTATCGACAACTGTGTTGGAAGTGTCATCTTCTCATTTATGGATGGCTTTTTTAGCTATAATCAGATTGAGATATTACCCACCGATCAACAAAAAACAACTTTCATTTGCCCATGGGGAAACTTTGCATATAGGAAGTTACCTTTTGGCTTGAAAAATGATGGAGCTACTTTCCAGCATGCGATGTCCTATGCGTTTCACGATATTAAACATATTGTTGAACTGTACCTTGATGACCTCCCTACTCATTTATAACGATGGGAGGACCACCTTGGTCATCTTAGAGATATTTTCCTGTGATATCGTCATTATAATATATGGCTCAGCCCACATAAATGTGTTTTTTTGCATTGAGATGGGACGTCTGTTAGGTTTTGTGGTCTCTAAGGATGGCATCCAGATAAACCCTTTGAAAATTGCCGCCATTTTAGCTCTACCAACCCCACCCATTCTTCTTGAACTCCAAAGTTTGCAAGGGAAGGAAAAATTTCTCCGCCATTTCATGTGTAATTTTGTAGAGAAAATGCATGGTTATATGCATCTCCACAAGAAGCACACTTCATTCTTCTGGGATGACCAAGCCCAACACGGCTTTGATAATCTCAAACACGCTCTGACTCATTCACCCGTGATACACCACCCATATTATTCAAAGGACTTTCTTTTGTATATTGCTACCTCTACTACTACCATCACTATGGTTTTGGTGTAGGAAAATCCCCACGTTCAGGAGAATGTGATTTACTATGCTAGTAAGAATCTTATGGATTCTGAAACCCGATATTCACACGTGAAGAATTTAGCAATGGCCATGGTCATTACTATACAAAAATTTTGTCACTACATTTTTCTTCGCACAACCACTGTATTGGCAAACCAGAACCCTATGTATTACATCCTGACTCATCAAGTGCTCGGGGGAAAGTACTCCCTATGGATAGTCATACTACAGGAGTTTAATCTGGAATTTTCCAAAGCCACATCAAAGAAATCCTTGGTCTTTGTTGTGTTCATGTGTGATCTTCCCTATGCTTCGATGGAATTTGAGCCCAAAGATTCATTTCCCCATGAATTTTGGTTCTTGATAAGTACTACTGACCCATGGTATGGAGATATTCTTATTTATCTCCAAACAAAAATATTTCATCCAAATCTATCCCATGAGGGCTTCACTTTTTTA
>LPNX010867549.1:71498-93903 GCA_001517045.1 Pseudotsuga menziesii
TAAGTATACCAATCTAAGCCATCAAAACTAAAATTAAATTTATACTTTATTACAAGATACCTGCTCATAAGGGGATCCACTGATCCCTGGTGGGGATGGCTGGTCACTCAATCTTGCGGACACCTGTTCATTTGCACAAAATTATTTAGATTCAATTAGTAAATATTAACTAAATATGGACCGACAATTTAAATAAATATGTGACGATTGACATCCAATTACTACTAACATTGTCACATGCCCCAATTTTGTAAAATAATGTTATCTTATTTTTATTTTATTCCACGACATTATGTTAAATTTAATGCTAAGTTGAAACTGAGGACTTAGCAGAGTCAAAGATGTGGAATGTAATTCTGAATATTTTAATTTTAATAAATAAAAGTGGAGGCAACAGCTTGGGAGAGCTGTTAAAAAGACTGTACTAGTCAAGTTGGTGGAGGAGACTAGGTGGAGAGCAAATAGACAAGTGGAAACATCCTTAAACACTTCCTATGTTGCAGGTGGAAACCTCCCTACATTTGGGGTCATGATCCCCCAAGGAAGTGGGATCAGAGTAGGTGGCTCAATTAATGACAACTAACCCAAAAAGACCTATGCAATCTTAATAAAAGTACCCAATGTAGAGAGCTGAGGCTGCTCATTCTAGGAGAAGAATCATGCAGGTGAATGTGTTTCAAGGAATTCATTGGGAAAGGATATTTTGAACAAGGTGTTGAGGGGTAAACTGCAGGAAGGTGATCTTGTACAGCCTTGCAGCTAAAAGATCTTGCTGCAGTGTGCAGAGTTGGTATTGAGTCTCAGGACTAGTGCTTTGTTGTTTGCTCCACCTAGTTCCAGCTAAGCAGACTAGAATAGGCTCGAGGGTCCTGAGAAGTCATCGTTTGAGTGCTCTCCAAAAGTTGGTAGGGAGGAATGGCCTCCCATTGTTTTTTTCATCCAGCTTAAAAAAAAACGGCTTCCATTATCTTTTAATTTCTATATTATAGTTTATATCTGTGTGTGAACAAATAATGAATGATTATATGTTATGCTGTAAATCGTTAAGTTGAAATTTCTTAGTTGTTTTCAAGGCTGACTCTATACTTTGATGAAAGATAAATCCTACATGTGTTTTTCCCCATCTAGAGTAATCCATATCATACTCTAGCACAGGCAGTGTGTTTAAATGAATGAAGTACGATAGGAATATGAATGAATAGAATACTTATGTTTTTTAGAGTATTGAAATGTTTTCTTTTAGCAGATAGTTGTTTTCTAGAAAGATTATTAATCTGTTTTGTAGAAATGTTGTTAGAACTAGACTGTGTATTTAGAATATCAGAAAAGAACAAGAATCATGTTATTTATTGACAATAGTATGTTTAAGTATATGAGTCATTATTTTACACAGTATCTACTTCTATAAACTGTACATTATACTGAAATAGAAGAACTAGTATTACTAGATGAATGTTTATGTTTATCATTTATGTTAAGAAAAGATGAAAAAAATAATACGGATAGTTTATCTCTTTTCCATTAGTGCTAACTAATTTACCTACAACTATCTGAACTCTAAATAAGAACTTGATAAATATTACAGTATTCTTTTCTTAGTATTAATAATTAAAGGACAATAGTAACCCATGCTTAAGTTATTATTAATAAGAAACTTTCCTTATACAATTAAAGACAGTATAGATGTAAAGAGTATTAACAAATAGGAAAGTTTTTATTTTCTTTCAGAAAGCTTACAAAGATAATTTTATTAAATAAACACAATTACTATAGACTGCTCTCAGTCTTATTTAATATATATAAATACCAGCATAAACTTAAGAGGATACATTATTCATAGATAATAATATTATTAACATTAAACAGTGACGTTTATAAAATTAATAGTTCTTAAAAACAAACTCGAGAAAACTGTGTGACAATAATCGAATTAACAAAGTAACATTACAGAAATTAGTACTCTATAAAAGTTAAATAGGATAAACCCTAGCTCATAATCTCACCGTAATTAATTTGTACTTTTATATACTATAGTAAACTAGGTTAAACATGAGTTAGTTCTTTTAAAAACTATTTAAGGAACCAACTAAAAATTTTATACACAAAAATGAATTACATTACTGATCAGCATGTATAAATGTATTTATAAAAGAAATGGTACTTTTCTTTTACTAAGAGCATGAATCTATAGAAATAAATGTCACGGTCAAAACCGTTAAAATTATTCATTTACAAAGTACCAAAATGTTAAAACCTCATTTACATAAATTATGTAACTATTAATAACTAGGTCAAAATAAATTACTCACAGTCCTTAGAAGGACAAATATTAATTTACTCATAGTCCTTTAAGGACAAATAGAATAAAATAGAAAAACTATATAATTATTATAACAATCTAATAATTTATATCAAAACAAGGGTTTTTACAAGTCAAACCCTAATCTATAACTTCAATCAAAATAAGAAAAAATTAAGTTACGGCTATAAGTATTAGCCTTAAGTTTTTATTTTTAAACCCTTACAAAGTACTCAAACAGAGTATAAACTTCATTACATTCAAGAAGGGTAAAACCATAACTTTTTACACAAAGTGTAATGTAAAACATATGTTAAACCAAACAATACTACTGACAGCACTATCATTACAAAAACTAAAAACTTCAACCCAGTCGTAAAATCCAAACTTCAACTAAGTACAGTGCTCAGATAAACCGAGTCTACCTTAGCAAGGGTTTGATTCTAAGTATTATAACGACAGCCTGTAGAAACATTAATACAACAACATAACTTGTGGTGAGTCGAGGGAGGTTTTTCCAAAACCCTGGTTGAGTCCATCAACCACCCTAACACTAGTAGAGTGAAAAATCCATCATTTGGACCACGGGGCTTACCTGAAAGCGAGCCATGAGCCACGACCTTTGTAGGGGACTGTCTATTCCTCATTATACAAGCTTTACAGCACTGAGCACCTACAAGCAAGTTAACAAACCACTATCAGTTAAATATACCAATTCAAACCACAGTAACAACAAAGTAAATTTTGGCAACGAAGTAATTGAACTCAAAGTATTATTTATCTGTTAGAAGAGAACGATGAGAATCCTCAACAAAGCACTGTCACCTACACACTATGAAAATGAAGACCCAAACAGCCCATAAGACAGAGACCTCACACATTGGCGAGCCACTAGAACAAAAGAAGGTAACTGAAGCAAACACCAAACCATGAAGACAATGAATGGGAGATTACATAGGCAGCGAGCCAAGGGTTAAGAGATCAAATGTGTATATGGGAGAGTTCATGTTAGAAATTAAACAACTATAGTTTATACATATGTTGGGGCGCGCACCCTAACGGTCCTTACGGAAGATATCTTCACGATCCAAAGGAGTTTGTAAGCGGAGGTTGACTCAAAATAGTCTTAGGGGTTTCGGGGGTTGAGTCAAAGTCCTCTATTGTAATAAACCCATGGTTTAAGACCAGGGTTTATGGTTTTGGGTGCCCATGGTTTGAATCCATGGTTTTGTAATAGTGCGATGTAAATAGGCATTTTTGTAAATAAGAAACGTTAGGATTTTCGATGTAAAGGAAATTAAGGCGAAGCTACGGCTGTTTTGTAAGGAAAGGTTAAGTCCCAGCTGTGTGCGTGGACGACCTCTACAGCTGTGTGCGTAGAGGGTTTTTGGAAGAGGTTAAGGGAAATCTGCAGTTGTGTGCACAGAGGCCTGCTGTTGTGTGCCCGGCTTAAGAGACTTGAAGAGATCTGCAGCTGAGTGCGTAGATCAGAACTGTGATTTTGAAGAAAGTTGAAATAAAATACAGTTCTGTGGACGTAACCCCTACACTAGGGGTGAACCACGTTATATCTGGTGTTGTGGTTCTTGTGCTATTTCTATCTTGTTTGTCTTTTATGCATTAATAACTGTATAAATATGATAAGTAAGATCACTGCTAATAAATAGCTTTGCTATGAATTACCTGTAGTGGGTTAAGCAAGTCACTGTTTGTTTATTTATCTGCGAAGTTCTATATATATGAATGTCGAAGTTCTGTGGTTATTGATTATAAGTTGTTAAAGGACAAGGTACAATAATATCCCTCTCTGCTTGCAAAAACCTGATTCTGCGGCACCCCATAGCTGTTTCGGGAGATACTACAACCTGTTCGCAGGTTGTTGGCGAAAGGGCCAACACTGTGGGTCTTTTGTTGGTGCGAAGCAAAAGGATCAAACCCAGGTCTGCCCTACTACCCAACAAAGTGGTTCTGTTGCCGGTTGAACTCAGTATCTGCTCAAGAGGGGTTTACGTCGTACCTCAAGGGCTATGTTCTGGAGGCCCTCTGTGAAGGAAATCGGTGATTGGCTTGATGAGACTTATCTAAAATTTGTTGAGAAAGAGAACACAAATCCGCATCGTAGCGCACGTGACTTTTTATAGAGGTATGCTTTTTGTGATGCTTATGAAATTTTCTTTGGTAGTATCCACATAGAGTTGCACCAGTGGTTGTCCAAGTTAGCTGAGAAAAGAACGAACTTCTGCGAGGGATGTTTTTCTGTTTGGACCCCCGCAAGAGTTAATATATTAAAAAGCATGAACAATGAGATCTCCCATGCGGTTGATTTCTGGACCACACGGACCCTTGAGGCTTTTGTGACGGAGTTCGCCATCGACACAAGCACTTCCTTTAGTGAAGCCGAGCGACTATTCTTCCAAGGACCAAGGGGTAAGATTTTGAATTTATTTAGCTTGAGAATTAAAATGCTATTGGCTGAAAAGGGAATATTGCTATTTGAATCAGACTGTTAGATTTTGTGTTACTAACATATGTTTGCAAGTGACAACACCCTCGCTGAGCAAAGTGGTTTGCTGCGAAGTGGAAAAAGGTACAAGAGAGATTTTAAGTCCTATTCCTTAGGACAGGATACCGCGCCGTCCCCTATAAATCCCAAAGAGTCAGACCCGAAAGAAAAACCTTCCCTTGGAAACCCTCCGGTCACCCCGCCGCGCAACTCCGTTACCCCTGAAATTCTGTCGCAGTCTACCAATCAACCTAGCCTGAGTATTCTCGTCGCAGGCTAGTCTACCCCAGTAAACCCTCCCAGATCCACCATGGCCCATCTAGCTGATGATATTAAGCTCCCTGTTTTCAAAGGATCTGGGTCGGAGGACCCAGAGCAGTTTTTGTTCTTATGTGAAGCAGTGTGGAATGCTAGAAACATTACAGATCCAGCTGACAGAAGCGCATAGCTAGTCACTTATTTTAGGGACCAGGCCTTGGCCTGGTTCATGAAATTATCCAGTACTCAAAGCCCTACTTTAGATGAGATTAAGGCCGCTATAATCAAAGAATTCAAGAAGCCCAAATCAGAATCGCAGTGTATCACCGAACTAAAAGAGATTCAGCAGCGGCACGATGAATCAGTGTCGGACTTTGACCAGAAATTCAAAGTTCTAGTGGATCAATTCAGTTTCACCATTGGACCTACGCAGCATAAGGAATGGTTTATTGTAGCATTACTGCCACATATCATAATTCCACTCATGCAACAGAAGGTTGCTGACTAGCAAGAGGCTCTATACATCACAATGAAGTTGGAGACTGCCCCTGTAGGAGATGATTTTGGTATTGCTCAAATCCAAGCGCAGTTAGCAGCGATGGCCCTGGAGCTTCGCGATATGAAGACAGCTAAAACAAGCCGAGAGGAGGTTTGGTGTACGCAATGTCGAACAGAAGGGCACAACAGGGACCATTTTCCTGTGGTCATAACTTACTTGAATACGAGTGCACCAAACCAATTCAACCTCGGTGTTCTATATTGTGAGATCTATCGGACTACTGGCCAACATAACCCTAAAAAATGCCATCTTCTCCAGAGATATGTACAAGTTCCCAAGAACCCTTACTGCAAGTTTTGTAAGTCAGTAGGGAATAATGAAGAGGAATGTCGTAGTTATGACCTCATGCGCGAGCGCACTTATGACGCCTACCAAGTACAAAATGAAGGGCAGAATAATGATGGCTACGGTTACCGGGGTGATTCCTCTGGAAGGGGTGCTTTTGGAGGTCGCGGTCGCAGTGGTATGGCCAGATGAGGTAGAGGCCAGATCGTGTGTTACAACTGTAACCAAGCTGGGCATCTGGCTCGGGACTGTAGGAACCCCACTACAACCCATCGGTATTGCCACGCAGTAGATCATGTGATTGAGCAGTGCCCCCAGCTGATAGCTAAGATTCAGGAAAACAACAGTGGCCCTACCCAGAATATTTAGTTGATTTCCATTGAGCAGAGACCTACTGCAGCCATCAATGTTGTCACCCGGAGTAGAGCTACGACGCACCTACAAAATACGCAGAAATAGCCTGCCGAGGTGCGCGTTCGTATGGCCTCCAAGAAAGTCCCCGCACTTGATATTGTGAGAAACCAAACACCAGTCAAGGAGGCTCAGTACGATATTGTTGACCCTAGCATGGTAGCATTACTTGCGCAACAACCTCAGCAGGACTCACAGCCACAAGATGCTTCGACGGATAAAGTAAGTACACTCTCCTCCTTTTTACAGAGTTGTATGAAACTCTTGAGGAATCAGAATGCTTTAAAGGAGTTGCAAAAAGTTCTTGCTCTCACAAACCATCAGAGAAGAGTTGATCAAGAGAAAACTGTTAATTGTGTCCGAAGAACGGGTAGGGAAATGAGATTGAATGTTCAGATAGGGGAGTATGATATGACTAATGTCATTTTGGATCTCAGATCAGAAGTTAATGTTCTCACCAAGCAAACCTGGGAACAAATGGAAAAACCTACCCTGGCCTAGTCGCCTATACAATTGAGGTTAGCTAAGCAGCAAAGGATTGTGCCCTTAGGGAGACTCCTTAGTGTTCCAATAGATATTGATGGGGTCAGTACTATGGAATATTTTGAAGTTATTGAGATCATTGATGACAGCAATCCTTATCCAGCCCTGTTGGGAATTGAGTGGGCCATGGAAAATGCTACAATAATTAACCTTAAGAAGAGACAGATGACCTTCGAAGGAAATGGTCTGCGCGTTATCATACCCCTAGACCCGTCCCAAGGAGAGAGATATATAGAACCACTCAGGGACGAAGACCAGGATGTTCTGGAGCATATTTATAATATCAAAGCGCAGGAAGAAGATTATATTGATCCTACTACCAAAGGTATTATGGATTGGCAATGTGATAGTTCTTGCATGACAGATTCAGATGATGGTTTAGAGAACTAGCAGAACCGACTGTATGAGCTACATGGCCATAGATGCGCCAGAATTACCAAGTCCCTCAGATGGCTTACTTCGCAGCCAAGAACCCTAACAGCTTCTGATGGTTCGACAGACCCACCGGAGTCCATTATGCCATTACCCACACAGATGCTGGTGTCACAGAAAGTGGAGAATCTGGATTCAGCACTAGGAGTCACCACAGCTAGAAGATGGATTTCCCATAAGAAGTACCTTTCTAGCTGGGAAGCTTGTGCGACAGCCCTCCACCTGAGATTTATGGCTCCGCTCCAGAGGGTGCGCAGCAGGTTCAATAGGCAGAGTTGGCTGCCGAACCACCTGGAGCATTATTCTACGGCATGGACACTTGTGCCTCAAATAGCCTGGGTACCTAGGGGTAGTCATACCCAGGCACCTGCGGCAGAAACCTGGTATGAGGAGGTTGGGCCTCGGCGCGCTAATATGTCTCAGGCTAAAGAAGTAACCCAGGCCCACCCTCACTGGCCGACAAAACATGCTACAGGTACGAAGCTCACAGTTTGGTCGCAGATCTTGTCTCTATATGCCCAAGGTAATTATCCTGATGGAGGTCCTTATCATGACACAACTATGATACTGGTTGTGCCGCAGTATAAAAGCCGACCGTTGGCCCACAGCCGATTTGACGGCGCTGGTACTTTAATTGCCTTAATTTCCTGTCCTTCGTGTATCCGCCAAAATTTAGTGCCGTGGGATTGGAATCTCTGTCATATTTGGCGCCTTCAATGCACATTTATGACCAAAATGATCAATGGATTGCATAAGAAGACCCCTTGGCATCGGCATTTCACATTATGAAGCTTCACAACTGAACCTATGTCCACTGATCAAGAACTCCAGGACTTTGAGAGAGAATTTGAACGAAAAGGTCTGCAGAACATTGTCTGCCCCCCACCTGCGCCTGCAGCACGTGAGGAAACCCTACCAGCACCGATTCCTCCAATGCAAACACGGTCTGCTAGGAGACAGTTTAAGACTGAAGTTTGTTCTAAGTGGAATGAAGACCGACACAAGAGATCGGGGAAAGCATCACAAGATTCCGGAATGGATCCACTTGGTTCAGTAGAAATTCCAAGCGGCGAGGAGGAGCCTATTCCACCACGACGGCCACCATATGTCCCGCCTCTTCGACCAGGATTTAAACTCCCTCGACAGAGAAAGAAGTTCACAATAGGTAATCCTTCATTACCATCAGGTGTACAACTGGTTGGATCCATGACAGGGAAGATAGACCGGCTTAAGTATTCCGACCATGATACAAGTGACCGTAGCAAGTTTCCGCAGTTCATACCAGAAACATATTTGAAATATGTCAAGTACGATAGGGAGACGTTGTAGAAGTCAAATGGTGGGCTGTCGGCTTGGATCATGTTGGTCTGCTAAAGATGCTTGACGTTCCCCACTTCGGTCACGGCCCACAAGTGACCATAGTGGTCAAACAGCTGTTGGCGTTAGTTCACAATGGCAACTTATGGATAGGAGACAAGAAAATCCCTATCAATGGCAAGCTCATTTAGAGGATCACTAGTTTACCCAGAGCAAGGCCTAACCTGGCGATCGAATTCCCATCAAAGCATGAGGATACAAAGCTTGCACAGACCATGAAGGAACGTTTCGACAAAGGGAAAACGCAGGTATCACACTTCTGCAATTCAGGAAAACCACATCCGCTTTGCAGCAGAGCTCCTAGCCTGCAAAGTCATGCGGAAGTGCAGGCCAACTGAAGTACCTACCCCGGTTATCAGAATTGCTATGAATTGTGCCAAGGGTTACAGCTACAACTGGGCAAACTACATTGCAAACAAATTCTTGGAAGACGTTCAAGATGCGCAAGAGAAAGGTAGGCCCTTCCATTACTCATGGTTACTTGTCCTTATTGCATTAGTAGGATGGCAAGATCCTCTGAAGGTGCAGTTCCCTAATGCTCCAGAGATCATGACTGGCGCAGCCAGGTATGCATCACTATGGGTCTCCCAGGACAAAAAACACCAGCAGATGACAAATTATGTGTTTGCTTTTTATATGATGGATATCCAGTTTCAGATGGCAAAAACCCCGCGGCTCAGTCAGACATTATTCTCCCACTACCACGGCGCAGTCGCTTTCAGTGCCAACATGCATCATACCTTCATCCAGGCTCATGCAGATGAACAGCATTAATGGTTCAAGTTACCATATGTAGTCACCGAGGGTGATATCCACGCAGTGGTTCAACACTGGTCGGTTGAATGGTTGAAAGATGCAGGAAAGACACCTCACATCCCCGTCCCCATAGTTACCAATGTGGGTGCAGGGCCTACCAACACACCACAGCAAGTTCCCCTGGAAGACAGCGAAGAACAGACTGAGTTGTAGCAGAATGACAGCAACCAGGGTGATGAGATGGACACCGATGAAGAGGAAGGACAAGACTCGGTCAAGACTACTCCAGAACCTAACAGGCAGGATAAGCACAAGTCACCAGAAGTCGAGGAAGTGGACAGACCGCGGTCCCGAAAGAAAGCGAAGGCGTCGAAGGAAAAGAACATCGATGACACTACTGGCCTGACAAGTGAGGAACTTGAGGATGCTTTGTCAAATTCCACTGAAGTCCTTACCAAAAAATGGTCTGAGTTCGTGGCTGCACAGTTGCATGCCATCATTGGTGGCATATCGGAGCTGAAGGATTTAGCAGAACAATCGGTGACCGGCACTGTAGCCAGCAGTACCCCGGTAAGTGCGCATCCCGACCTAAGGCAATGGCCAGCTCGAGAACACAAGGGCCAAATATCCACTGCTGCCCTTATGAAAACTGATGTAGCATCTCGCGCAGTGATGACCATGACGATAGGAATTGATTACACCAAAATGTCCATGGTAGAACTGTATCTCTGCCAGTCCGCTATCGCAAAGGAAATTCAGGCCTGAGACCAATTTTCCCAACTCCAGTTGGACGACACCAGGAAGCAGAAGGATGACCTCGCAGTGCAACTGGAAGCAGCAGAGCAGCGAAAGAGAGATGCAAAACGTAAGCAGATTACATTGGTTCGAGTGTTGGATGAAGCATGTCGAAGTCTCCCTGACTTCGACGTGCAGCTAGTGGAAGAACCAGAGCAAAGACTGGCTAGGTTGAAAGACTATGCACAGTAGTCCCGCAGTGAAATTGAGAAGCTCAAAGTAGAGCATGAGACCCATATTGCGAAGCTTCAACTCCGCATCTGCCCAGAAAGTCCACCTAAGGTCAAAGAGCAACGCCGCGCAGACATTCAAGCATCCGCAGCAAAACTTTCAGATATTGTGGGTAGCGCATCAAAGCTGTTAGAAGATAGTGTGGAGACCTAAACTACCTTGCAAGAACATCCAAAAATTGGGCAACTGCAAGAAACCATTCGACAGAAACAGGCAGAATTGGATGCAGTAAAAGCACCAATTAAGATCCTACCACCCATGGAGAAAATGGTCAAGGTAAAGCATAGCAACGAACTCCAGCAGAAAATTGAATTATGCAGAGCAAATGCAGCAGACGTGGAAAATGCCATGCAGCCACTTATTAGTGAAGCACTTGAGTTAAGCACTGTCACAGATGCCCAACTTAAGGTCTTGAAGGAATATGCCGCATTTGCACAGCAAAGGGTTGCTAAAACATCAACCGAGGTACTGCAGGAGTTGGTGGAAAAGGAACAGGCCGCTGACAGTATCATCCGTGATCTCAACAAGAAGTATGCTACCCTTGCTGATAAAGTTCGTCTGCCAGAAGAACCGCAGAGTGTCTCGGGACAGGCCACTTGTGAGTCTTAGGGGCCTGTTGGGGCACGCACCCTAATGGTCCTTAAGGAATATATATTTGCAAGCCAAAGGAGTTTGTAAGCGGAGGTTGACTCAAAATAGTCTTAGGGGTGTCGGGGGTTGAGTCAAAGTCCTCTATTGTAATAAACCCATGGTTTAATACCAGGGTTTAGGGTTTTGGGTGCCCATGGTTTGAATCCATGGTTTTGTAATAGTGCAATGTATAAATAGGCATTTTTGTAAATAATAAAGGTTAGGATTTTTTATGTAAAGGAAATTAAGGCGAAGCTAAGGCTATTTTGTAAGGAAAGGTTAAGTCCCAGCTATGTGCGTGGACGACCTCTGTAGCTGTGTGCGCAGAGGGTTTTTGTAAGAGGTTAAGGGAAATATGCAGCTGTGTGCGCAAAGGCCTGCTGCTGTGTGCGTGGCTTAAGAGACTTGAAGAGATCTACAGCTGAGTGCACAGATCGGAACTGTGATTTTGAAGAAAGTTGAAATAAAACACAGTTCTGTGGACGTAACCCCTACACTGAGGGTGAACCACGTTATATCTGGTGTTGTGGTTCTTGTGCTGTTTCTATCTTGTTTGTCTTTTATGCATTAATAACTGTATAAATCTGATAAGTAAGATCACTGCTAATAAATAGCTTCGTTGTGAATTCCCTATAGTGGGTTAAGCAAGTCACTGTTTGTTTATTTATCTGCGAAGTTCTATATATATGAATGTCGGAATTCTGTGGTTATTGATTATAAGTTGTTAAATGACAAGGTACAGTAATATCCCTCTCTGCTTGCAGAAACCTAATTCTGCGGCACCCCATAGCTGTTTTGGGTGAGACTACAACATGTTCACAGGTTGTTGCCGAAAGGGCCAACACTGTGGGTCTTTTGTTGGTGCGAAGCAAAAGTATTAAACTCGGGTATGCCCTACTACCCAACACCATAGTAAATATTTTGTAATAACAATATTACAAGTCATAATTTTATAAATGGCATAATGTAATAGTGCAAAGGATTATAAACTCTAGTTTAAAGTACGTTTATAATCACAAACTAATTATAGACTGAATGTCTATTGAACAAATAGATTATGTATATCTATAAGACTTACAAGAACTAATAACTCAAATAGTATCAGAACTTTAAAGTAGTACAAAACTGAAGGTAAGAATATTATTATGAAATTCTGTCACATATTTCAAATGACAATACCTTGATGAATTTTAGGGTATGACTCAACTTGTTTCTTATTCTCGTTTTACTATGTCTAGTTGATAGTAAAGTAATTATAGAACTAAACATGATAACTAGAATAGGAATGACCCTATTGAATCCAGCAATTACTAGAACCATAGGGTTCAACATGGAAATAAAATATAAGTAACCATGATCACATGTAGAAAGGCATGATGATTTGCGGTTTGCATAATCAAAGTTATACTATCCAAAAGACAACAGACTGGAAGTTATCTTGCAGAAGCAAAATGTAATTCAATGATTACACAGACAAGATAATGTACTATTGCATAAATACTGACAATAACAATCATTATAACATTTACAAATTACATAGACTAAAGTAAAAATACATTGTAACTGAGATTCTAATGCTTAGAGCCACAAACACACTTTACTGTCATTACTTACTTCCGAACATGTCTACTAGAAAAACTGAAGGAAGCCTATTGGTTTCACCTTACAGGAGCTGTCTAGAGTTTAGTAGCTTAATTACTAAGCTTTTAAATTGCAAATAAAATACTGTTGATGCTTTAAAGATGTTTTAAATATACTTGTTAGATCATACATGTAAACCTGTAAGAATTAGTATTCATCTGCATTAGCACGATTGCTAAGTAAGCCCCAGATTTAAAAGTAGATTCCACCTACTTGACATGAAAAGACTAATCAGAAAGCTGAAGTAAAACAACACACAAGAAGACTAAATTCTGGTTACAAAAATAAACTGTTAAGTTATTAAATTAGAATTTAGTGAAACTAATTACTTGACTATTTATTTTTATGCAAACCGTTAGCTATTAGTAGACCGCAAGTTTTAGTATTTATTGTTATCTCAAAATTTTAAATTTTTGTGAAAATTTGGGGTTTCGAGAAACATTAAATTTAATTACTGAAAGAAAACTACCTGTGTGTATGGTGCCGCGATGTCTTCTGAAACTGCCATGGCTCCATCTAGGTTGAAGGAACCAGCGTCCTCCCACCCATGTGTTGGAGACTCGGCACTGAATAGCTGTACATTAAAAAAAATTAAGTCATCAACATCTGATTCTAAGTTAAATTTATTAGAAATTATGACATTAAATAAAACAATGACTAACCTGGTGTAGGTATCTCTTCATGCCATGCTCCTACGTGGGAACCTGGCATGGATGCCCACAACGAGAACAACGATGTGGCATTGGTCTCGTCGACGTAGATGGATCCACCTGGATACCACCTGTATTTGCTCTCCCTCGTCCACCACCAGTAGACCGTGAAGAAGTGTGTCTCTCGGGGGGATCTTGCTCGCTCTACGAGGACATAGCCACAAATTCGGTATGCTTGAGAAGGTGTCATGTGGCATGTCTGACGGACTCATGGATCTCATCTAGCCCACTACCTAACCTAGGGGGTTGAGGAGGTGGGTTTAGCTCTCTCCTAGGTGCAGTAGGTCCTTTGAGTGGGTTCCGGTGGGCGTGATGTCGATCTTGGACTTAGACAAAACCGACATCCTCGAACTTAGTGATGTCGAAGTAGTTCACATGGAACCCTAACACAAAATCAGCCCATAGTTTCCTGAGAAAATATTGTGGGACCTTGACATTGTTTCATGGAGGCTTGTCGAATACCATGAACCATCTCTTCCTCTAGTTTTCTCTCCATGGCTGGTAATTACACCAATCCATGCAAATTTTTCTCTTCCTCACATGTGGAGGTTGTCATGTTCTAGGATCTGTAAATTTTCTCCACAGTTGGACTTAGACAAAACCGACATCCTCGAACTTAGTGATGTCGAAGTGGTTCACATGGAACCCTAACACAAAATCAGCCCATAGTTTCGTGAGAAAATATTGTGGGACCTTGACATTGTTGCATGGAGGCTTGTCGAATACCATGAACCATCTCTTCCTCTAGTTTTCTCTCCATGGCTGGTAATTACACCAATCCATGCAAATTTTTCTCTTCCTCACATCTGGAGGTTGTCATGTTCTAGGATCTGTAAATTTGCTCCACAGTTGGGCTTTTGTGATATTAAGGATTTTAATATACTCTTTGGATATACCATTGCTATAATGTTCTCTCATTCGAGCCCTATATTCACTCAAACTAGTTATCTCACTATGGGCAATGTTGATAGATTCTATAATGTTTTGTATTGATGTGGCGAGGGCAACCCGAGAGGGTTCCCTCGTGTTCTTCAATTCATCACTCAAAATTATTAATTGGTTTAAATCTTCATGTAATTCATCTTTGGGGTTTTCTTCTTCGTTTAATTTGAGGTTTTCTTCATTTAATTTGGGGTTTGGGTCCTCTGTTTGGTTTATTTCATTTATTTCTTCGGATGGTTCATTGGAATTGGTCGTTGTGGTTAGGTAATTTGTACGTGTAGTATCAAATTTTGTCCATTTCAATTGATTTTCAATTTCTTTTTAATTTTGTATTGTATTTTAAAAACAATAAAAACAATGAAATAAACAAAAAAAAATTGCATTCCTACTCTATTTACCTTACTCCAGCATCGTTTTAGGTGATTTGCACAAGTTGGTTGGGCTCCTTGGAGGTTGAATTCGTCTCCTTGGGGTCGTTGGATCCTCCTTACGTGCACACAGGTTGCAAAAACAATACGCACTAGTTTTTTTTTAATACACAGGGATGCACGTGCATCCCTGTTTGCTATCGCGCCCAACACACGCACGCGTGTCCACATGCGCGTGTGCACGCTCTTATTGCCCACGCTGGCAATCCACCATGGAGATTCGTCAGTCCGAAGCAGAAGTGCGTGCGCACATCTACGAGATACGTGCACATTGTTGATTTAGCCCGCTTGCGCGCTCCCATTGCATCATAATTGGGTAAGAGCTTCGTGCGGACACCTTTATGGTCTCCCATATTATTGATTTTGTGATTTTGTGCTTGTACAAAAAGAGCCTAGTCATAGCTAGGCTCTCCATAGGGAAAAGACCTACTTATATACTAAATCAATATTATTTTTTTATTAACTTTTATTTTTACAAATTAATTTCATTCAAAAATTATTTCAATATTTTGAATTTTTTATAGTAAGCAAAATAATAAATTAATAATCAAAATAATCAAAATAATCAAAATATTATAAATTTATAAATTATAATAAAAATATCAAAAATTTGTAAATTATCCTAACCAAAATAGGAAATTAATAATAATATCAAAATATGAAAACCAACGGGAGCTCCGAGCTGTCTAAACATGAACTTTTTTATTTTTCCCAATGTTTGTGGCTGGAATTTGGTTTTATTATTATTTTTATTGAATTCAAGTTTTTATGTAATTCAAAATTGTTTTTAGTATTTGAAACAGATTCTACACTCTCATAAACCGCTAAAATACCTAAAACATAAACTTTTAAAATATTCACTCTCTTAAACTTTTATTTAATAATTGTTATTCTGAAAATCGGAAAAAAACATTATTGAAATAAACAAAAAAGAACGGTTTCAAAAAATAGCCTATTTAGACAATACCATACCAAAACCGATATATGGAAATTCACTCAAAATTTAATAATTGTTATTCTGAAAATCGGCCCAAAAAGCATTATTGAAAAAAACAAAAACACGGTTTCAAAAAATCGCCTATTTAGACTACACCATACCAAAACCGACCATTGGACCAATAACAAAAGCCTTATGGGAACTATGAACTTTGGAACCTCAAATATGAGACGATTTAGATTGCAGTTACTGCAAATCGTGGAACTTTCGTGTTGACTCCGTTTTGTATAACTTGAAAGGATGCCATTCAATTAAAATTTGCTGGGTAACCAGGGTTTTTTCTTAACCTTCCAGAAACGTTTCAAAAGCTAAAAATTCTCGAGCAGGAAGTGAAGTCTCCGGAGTCCGGCGTAAACCATAATTATAAATTATAATTTTATAGATTTTTGCATTTCACAACTAAAATTCCCAAAAAAATGGAAGTTGACTATTTGTATGGTGACTTATGTCGAGTCACCACTAAAAAAACCTTAAAATGAGAATGAGTCAAAAACCATGGAAAAATACTATGCATAATAAAATACCATGAGTCAAATAAAATCTTAAACCATCCTATAAATACATACTTTGTGATGTTCTCTCCACAGCTTTTTGTTCATCCATTACATATGATTACTTTTCACTTGTCATTGGTGCTCCATTTCTGCCATATCATTCGCACTGTGTATGTTGAGCTATCTTCATATAACCAGTGAGAACCAGACTGTGGATACCACTGAGAACCAGACAGTGGAGCCAGTGGACCATTTCTTCTGAGGGCCGCCCATTTACTCAAAGATATTTTGTGGTATTATTTTACAAATTAGTATTAATATTGTTTTGCAAGTGAAAGTTGAGGAATCCTTTAGCCCAATGAACTCTGCCCACTTTACTCAAATGTATTTTGTGTTGTTGTTTTGTATTAGTATTATTGTTGTTATTGTTATCATTTGTTATTGCAAGTCCAAGTTGAGGAAGCTGTGGAAGCGGTAGGAAAAAAGACAGGAAATTTAGTGGCGTCCACATGCATAGGTCGGGTAGGTTCTCTAAAGACATCCGTGACCCCCGAGGAACTGGTAAAAGATATTCTGGAGGAACTCGAAACACACCTTCTCAGGCTGTGGAAGCTGCAGAAGCTATGAAAGCTATATTGGCCTCAAAAGCTAGAAATCCTGCAGTTGCTCCAAGAGCAGTAAGTGAAGTCTCTGCTAATGGTTACTTGACTTCAAGTAACGAGATGAAAGACCAAATCATAAAGGAAAAGGAATATGTTAAAGGGACAGGATTATTACATTAGGTTGTAGCTGGCCGTGCTGTTTTGAGCCTGCCAACCAACCATTCTAGTGGCACCATTCCAGATCTAGGCTTATTAGATAAGGCTGTAGCTGGCCGTGCTGTTTTGAACATGCCAACCAACCACTCTAGTTGCACCATTCCAGATCTCTATCAGCCATATCCAGGCTTATTAAATGAGGATGTAGCTGGCCATGTTGTTTTGAACCTGCCAACCAACCACTCTAATGGCACCATTCCAGATAGAGATCTGGAATGGAACCACTAGAACGGTTGGTTAGCAGGTACAAAACAACAGGCCACCTACAATCTCACATAATAAGCCTAGATATGGTTGATAGAGATCTGGAATGGTGCCACTAGAGTGGTTGGTTGGCAGGTTCAAAACAACACGGCCAGCTACATCCTCATTTAATAAGCCTGGATATGGCTGATAGAGATCTGGAATGGTGCCACCAGACTCGTTGGTTGGCAGGTTCAAAACATCACGGCCAGCTACAACCTCATCTAATAAGCCTGGATATGGCTGGCATAGATCTGGAATGGTACCACTCGAGTGGTTGGTTGGCTGGTTCAAAACAGCACGGCCAGCTACAACCTCATGTAATAATCCTGTCCCTGTAACATATTCTTTTTCCTTTTGTTTTATGATTTGGTCTTTCATCTCATTACTTGAATTCAAGTAACCGTTAGCAGAGACTTCACTTACTGCTATTGAAGCAAGTGCAAGATTTTTAGCTTTTGCGGCTTTCATAGCTTCTGTGGCTTCTTCAGCTTCCTTAGGTGTGTCTCGAGTTCCTCCAGGATACCTTTTACAAGTTACTCGGAGGTCACGAATTTCTTTAGTGAACCTAGCCGACTTATGCACGCGGACCCAATAAATTTCCTGTGTTTTTCGCTTTTCTGCTTTAGTTTTTCCAGTCCCTTCTTGTATTCTTCAACAGAAAGCTTTCCTTTTTCTCTCCCACCCAATAGAGACAAATTGGAGATTGAGTTCTCTGTTGCACCAATTATAGACTGGACATTGGAGCAACTAGGGTTCTATCCTTGAACCATTGTAATGGTTTGCTGGAATCCTGCGAGAATACTACGATGTTAATGATAATTGAGATAAATACCCTTTAAAATTTAACCTTTAAACTTTGATAATTATCCTACGGTTGAAAATATGTGTATGAACTTCTTAATCTTCAAGCTAACAGGTCTGAATGCACAAAATCTGTATTTAAATTGGGAGGTGAGTTCTGTGTGACGCCAATAATAACCTAGACATTGGAGCAAATAGCGTTCTCTGCTTTCACCATTGTAATGGTTTGTTGGAATCCTGCGAAAAGATAACAATGTAGATAAATATTCTTTAAGCTTTAACTTTTAAACTTTGATAAATATCCTAAGTTGAAAATCCTACAATTATGGAGCTGAAATTCAATGTAATCTCATTAGATCACATTGGATTTGAGCTCCTACAATACTATGGAGCTCAAATATAATGTAATCTAATGTGGATGTAAATATGTATAGTGGTAATTTTTTCCCTATTTCTTGCAAAAGCAACCAGATCATAAAGTAGAGTTCATGGTGCTAAGGATCAGCTTAGACTTGCAATAACAAATGATAACAATAACAACAATAACACTAATGTAAAACAATAACACAAAATACATTTCAGTGGCAGGAAATGGTCCACCCTCTTTAGCAATGGTGGTTGTCACAAAGGGAGAATGGATCCAAGAGGGTATGGAGATAGCTCAACATACACAATGCTAATGATATGGCAAAAATGGAGGAGCAATGACAAGAAGTGAAAAGTAATGACATGTAATGAATGAACAAAAATTTGTTGTGGGGAGACCTTCACAATGTATTTATAGGCTGGTGCAGCATTTTTTTGACTCATGGTATTTGTCCATGGTTTTTTACCCATTTCATTTTAGGTTTTTTTTTGTCATTTTTGTAGAGAATGGGCATAAATCACAATAAATTGTCAACTTTCCTTTCATTTATGGGGAAGGAATAATAATGTTTTGGACCATTTTTCGTGGAATTTTAGTTGTGAAAGTCAATGAAAGAAATAATAATGAAGTAATGATATATAATTATGGTTTAGACCATACAAAACTAAGTAAACAATTTATTTGCATTTTTCTTAGTCTCTTCTTGTATTCTTCATCAGAAAGCTTTCATTTTTCTCTTCTACCCGTGTTCTACCCCCGTTACACTCAAATTGGAGCTTGAGTTCTCTTTGAGGCAAATTATAGACTGGACATTGGAGCAACTAGGGTTCTCTCCTTTCACCATTGTAATGGTTTGTTGAATCCTGCTAAAAGATAACAATGAAGATAAATATCTTTTAAACTTTACACTTTGATAATATAGATAAATATTCTTTAGCCTTTGATAAATATAGATAAATATTCTTTAATCCTTTAACAATGTAGATAAATATTCTTTAAACTTTGATAAATATCCTACGTTGAAAATCTGCGTATGAACTTCTTAATCTTCAAGCTAACAGGCGTGAATGCACAAAATCTGTATTTAAATGTGTATGAAAATATGTGTATGAACTTCTTAATCTTCAAGCTAATGTGTATGAAAATGGGAGTTGATCATATGATCTTACATCTTCATTCTATTTTAAATACGGTCCACTATCCCCAAGCTGTTTCACATATAACTATGCAACATGCAATTACGTTGTTTGATTTTTAATTCTGAATAATAATAAGCATAAAAAGGTAATAATGATTATTGTCAAGTAATAACCATAAAATCTTGAAACGATTTTCAGTGGTCAGTTTCGCAGCAAATTCTTTGTCACACGGTTTGGTTTTGCACGATTTTATTTATTATTTTAGTTATCGTAATTAGTTTTTGAAAAATTATAAATTCTAAAATGATTTCAAATTCAATATTAATTTTAATTTATTATTTTAGTTACCTAATTAGTTTTGTGAAAATCAAAATTCAAAATATTAAAATAATTTTGGATTGAAATTAATTTATTATATTAGTTTTATAAAACAAATTCAAATTAATGAAATAATTTTGGATTGAAATTAATTTGTAAAATAAAAATTAAAGAAATATTCATTATTTATTTGTTTATTATATATAAATTAAAAACAAAATTAAAATATATGTAATCAAATATCATTAAAATATTAATGTAATTGTTTAAAATATTATAATGGATTATGTCATAATCTTTTATAAAAATTAAAATATTAATTTATATATTTTTTATTAAAACTGAAATGAGAGATACTTTAAATAACATTAAATCTTTTATTTTTGACATTATCTATATTTTGCAAAGTGTCATTTTAGTCGATGTCTCAATTATTTAAAGAAACTATGGTTAAACTTAAATATGTCAAATGAACATAAATATTAAATTGAAATAAACTTATGAAATTACTACAAGAACAACTAATGTATCTGCAAGAATTTTTAGAAGAGATACATTAACTAATGTATCTCCATAGAATATGTTAGAAGATTATTAGATTCATTGAAATACTACATGGGTCCAAAGAAGTAGAAAGGCATATAGAGTATCTTGTGCTTGTGTTGCAAAACATATATTGGAGAAACATGCAAGTCAATTTAGGTAAGGCTTAAGGAGAACAACTTGGACACAATATATAATCATCATAATAGGTATTTCTTAGAAGAACATGTGTTAGTTTTTCATCATATTTAAGCTAGCATTATGATCTTAGGATCTTTTCACTGAGAGAATAACAAGCACAGCAATAAAACACAAGCACATCACAAGAGACAAGAGACACAAAGAGTTTTCCTCGGGTAAACCATAAAGGAGAAAACCCCGCAACTTCCTCTAAGATAGAATCAACACCAAAATAGTGAGAGATCTCCCAAAACAGCAGTAGTCTTCTCTCTTCTGTCTAGTCCCAAAATTTTCTTCTCCAGTAGTGCGCCACACTTGGGAGAGCAAGTGATGTATTTCACAAGTGATAAATAGAGAGACTCTCACTCTCTATTTATATTCATCCATTCACTTGAATTGCCTTTTCACACGTAGGCTCAACCTAATAATTACTACTCGAGCCTACACCTTAATTAGTGTATAATAACTCAAGTGCCCCGAAACTGTGGGGACTTACCTAATGACTTGATATGACTTGATTACATTATTAATCCTCCCGATCGGAACATCAGGGCATGGCCACATGACTCAAATACATAATAGAGACATCCTGGAATAAACATCGGGTTACAATATATATGATACATAGAAGAATACATTCCGAAGTTACATATATATCAACACTCCCTCTTAACTAGGAAGGTATTCTTTCGACACAATTTTCAGCACTCGTCTTCTTCTCTGTATCAACTGGATCATCTCGTCTTCAAGTCATCTTCGTCTTCAAGTCATCATCGGATCTGGATCATCTCTCGATCTAGATCATCATCGAACATCATCACTAGATCTGGATCATCTCTCGATCTGGATCATCATCATTGGACTGGATCTGGATCATAACTCGATTTGGATCATTACTGCTGGATCATCGTTACTGGATCTGGATCATCACTCGATCTGGATCAACACTGGTGCTATCTCAAAATTCTTCTCGTCATAGGAAGTTCTACAGAGCCAGCCCTTTTTCATGCTGGTTGTAGGCCTACCCTCATGTAGGTCTTCGCCCAGCACTTACAGCTGACCTGTTTGTCATAAAGGCACGCCCAACACTCACATCTGATCATGTAGTAAACTACAATCCATCAGAAAGGCCCAACACTCACATTCACCAGCATGATAGGACACACCTACTATCATCTGTGAAATGGCTCAGCACTTACAACCACCAGCATGATAGGACACACCTACAACACATATTTCATTAAATTTGGAAATATTCTATTACAAGGACTTCATCCACATTGAGTGTTTTTGTAAATCTCTAAATACATATTCTATTAAATCTGGAAAAATCAACTCAAAGAACTATTCCATTAAATTTGGAATAATTAATCCAATGAAGTATTTTCTCAATTAATATTTTTTATTTATTTCAAGTAAAACTTTAGTATTCAACCATTCAAAAGAAAATATTACATCTCAAATAGAACTAGTCTAGGAAATATTACATCTCAATTAGAACTAGATGGGTTGGACATAAATCCTGATGAGTCTATGAATATTAATAATTTTGTAGATGTTAAAATATTTGAGACAACGAGATATATTATAATCGTTCTTGTTTAAAATAATCGTTTTTGTTTAAAAAAATAATCTTTGAGACAACGAGATATATTATGTGGGAATAATCCAAATTGAATGAAATTGCACACATAATTTTATA